>JAODAL010037203.1:0-40715 GCA_025379985.1 Phyllomedusa bahiana | reverse complement strand
CTTTACAATATGTCTAGTGGGGGACCATGCCCCATGCCAAGTTACTGCATGTGCAGCATATTTAGTTCCAGAATACCTTGATATTCTTGAGATTTCATTGTACCCTGCATAGATTCATGACACCCTTTACCAGATGCAGCAAAGCAGCCCCAAAACATAACAGAGCCTACTCCACATTACATAGTAGGTGCAATGTTCTTTTCTTTGTATGCTTCATTTTTGTGTCTGTGAACATAGAGCTGATGTGATTTTCCAAAATGTTTCAGTTTTGTCTCTCTATTGTCAAGCTTTTTTGCTTGTCAACATGCAGTTTGGAGAATTCCTGACTCACTTTTTTATGATTTGCTTTCAACAGTGGTTTCCTCCTCTTCTATTAAATCTGCTTTGGCAAAGACAACGATTGATGATGCAATCTGACACTGATGTAATTTGACCCTGTCTTCCCCTCCAATCTCTTTGGAAGTTATTCTGGACTCTTTAACACCTTAACGACTGCCCACTGACGTTTGGCGTCAGCTGGTGCGGGTCATTCGTCTACAGCGACGTCTCTTGATGTCGCTGCAGACATCGGGGTTTGCGCCACCCGGCGCCACAGCAGCGCTGGGATCGGGGTTGTACTACACAGCCCCGATCCCAGAGCATGTCCTGCGAGCATCGGGAAGCGGAGGAAACCTCCGCAACCCGGTGTTTTAACCCTTTGATTGCGGCGGTGCGTTACCGCAGTGCAATCAAAGGGTTTCCCTGCTCTGTCGGGTGATCGGAACACCGGGTGACCCTACGGAGCCCGGGGAATGGCTGCACAGTCAGCCCTGGGGACCTAGAGTGGCCCCAGAGCTGTCTGTGTACTAAGCCAGTGACCAGGACGCACTAGGTGCTGTCCTGAACACTGCCTGTGTCAAACTGACACAGATTAGAATTTATTAGCATATATGGAATATGCTATACATTACTAAGTGTTTAAAAAAAAAAAAATAAAAAATGTTAAACAGTTCTCCCTTTATGGGAGTAAAAAAAAAAACAAAAAATAAAAAAGTTAAAAAAAAATAAAAAAAAATAAATAAAAAATTGTGCATAAATTACACACATAAAGAAACTACACATATTAGGTATCCACACCACCGTAATAACCTGTAGAATTAATCTAATAAGTTATTACATGTGAAATATGAATGGTATAAAAAAAATGTAAAAAAACAAAAAAACATTTTTTTAAAAATTACAAAAATTCAGCATTTATTTATAAGTGAACTTAAACTATTCTCCCATAAAGTACAACTTGTCTCGAATAAAAAGGCCCCCTCCAATTTCGTCATTGAAAAAATAAAAAAATTTCAACTGTTGAAAAGCAAGGAGGCAAAAACTAAAAAAAAAAACGTTCTGGTCATTAACTAATTTTCAGGCCTGGGAGTTAAGGGGTTAATTACCATTTATATAATCCATCTCTTCAATTTGTCATCAATTTTCCTCTTTCAGCCACGTCCAGGTAGGTTGGCTACAGTCCCACAGAACTTAATTTCTTAATAATATGTGCAACTGTAGCAGCTGGAACATCAAATTGTTTGGAGATAGACTTATAGACTTTACCTTTAACATGTTTTTCTATAATTTTCTTCTTAATTTCCTGTAATAACTCTTATTAGATTTAATTGGTATATTTTAGGTGTGGTACACACCATGATGCCAAACAGCACAGTGATTATATTTCACTCCTTAAATAGGCATACTGAGTGATTTTTTTTAACCACAATTCAAACACAGTGTCCAATTTCCACTAGTTGATTTTCAGTAACCATTTTTTTCTTTACTTTACCAAAGGGTAACAACAATTTTGTCCATGTTTGTGTATATATAGCACCTGATATGGGTCCAGGTTTACGGGTGAAGAACATTGGGCACATTTATGAATACTGTCTAATATCTAGACAGTGTGAACTTAGGGGGACATGTATGAAAACTGTCTTGGTCTAAGACTTTTCTTGTTGCCCATAGCAAACAATCAGCGTTCCCCTTTCATTTCATATAGTGCTCTGAAGAAATAAAAGGGGAACCCTGATTGGTTTCTATGGGCAACAAGAAAAGTCTTAGTTTTCATACATGTCCCCCTTAGTCTTAAAATGTATCAGATTTTTTAAGTATATGATAAATCTGTCACAGTGTCAGATGGAGTGCTTGGGGGCCACCAAAGATATTAATCTTTGAAGTTCAACATTAAAGTTCATTCTTGGGGCCTACCCTACAGCTTTTGTACACAAATGTACATATTGCATATAACTCTTCCATATATCTTTGTCCTTGAAAATCAACCAAAGGTCTGCCAGTCCCATGGGGGCCAATATGCCCATGGGCCTACCAGGGATTTCTTTTGCTCCACTGTGAGCTAGGCTGAACCTGATGTGGTGCATATTTAAACTGTCTAGTCTAAGTTTACACTATTTTTTAGCTGGCTTAGTTTATGCAAAAATTGCGCAAAAAAGTTGCCACATTTTTTGTCATGCAGCATTGAATGTTAAGCCAAACCCGCTGTATGTGAAGCATACTCCCCTAGTTGAATTAGGTGCAGAAGTGTCTAAAAATAGTGTAAAGCATAATAAATGTAGTGTAAAGCATGTACGCCAGTATTTTGGTGCAAACTGCACTAGAATTCTGCCACAACTGCTGTAATAAATGCGCACCATTGTACCTTTTGGTATGGAATAACAAGCTGGTGGCTTTCTGCTATCTAGCTCTTCAATAAAGGATCTCTGATAGATGGTGCTAATATTTTATCTTTAATTACTGCTATTTATGCGGTTTTTTTAGGTTCCACTTATTGAGCAGTGGGACCCATCTTAATTTTCTATGGGGCCCCATGATGTCTAATTACAGCCTTGTATGGTTTTCCTCCTATATGCCATGAACATATTGATGGGTTATTCTGAAACTTAGATTGTGAGTCCCGAAGGGGACAGGGAACAATGTGAGCACTGTCCAATATGTCAGTACTAAAAATTAGTAAAAAATAAACACGATAATATGCATGTAAGAAATTAAATTATATTGTCCTACGGTCTGCTAATAATGTATTATATTGCATGTTCTTAAACCAGCATAGACGTTCTCAAGCTCTGTACACATTGTATTAATTAACCACAGCTCCTATCCAGAGAAAATCTGAAAATGTTATTCTCCTGGTTGAAGCAAGCACGCATAGTAGAGACACACACAAACCAAAACTGCCTGTCACAGCGTCTCTATAGACTGCACTGGAGATCAGATGACAAGTGGGCTCAAGTCCAACAGATTACCTTTGCCCTATCAGTGTCTGCTGCTGACTTGTAACACAGTCAGTGCGAGAGAGCTTTAATCATTTGAGAGAAGTGGGTACTGTAGTTAGAAATGGCATCAAAATCACTGTGCTTTGTGCTTCTGACTGTTCTGGTGGCGTATTACATTTATAAACCTCTGCCAGAAAAAATTGAGGAGAAATGGAAAGTTATGTTGCTGGATGCCACTTTCAGAAGTCTCGGGCATTTGGTAAGTTTACAATTTATTAAATGCTGTTTATTTTTGTAGTATTGCTTTCCTGATATTAAATCTACTTACAATTTTCAACAGCTCTTAAATACATATGGTATAAGAGTATTACAGTGTCTGTAAGCAGGATTTAGAAAAACTGCAGTTGTCATACATTATATACATAATACAGCTACAATACAATTGATGGCAGTCAATCGTCTTCTTATGTCACATTGTGTCCTATAGATACACTGCTGTTTACATGCTAGTTTTTTTCACATTATCCTGTATTATACCTTTGCAATGTAATCTTACACATGCATTTCTATGTACACAGTGGCAGCTTACACTGAAAAAAATGCCTGCCTCTCCTTCCTATGTAAACACTGTACTAAATTAGGGAAGAAGTCAAGATATTTAAAGGACAGTCATAAACTACAATAGAAAATAGGCTTATTATGATTTCTCTTGATGACTAAAACATATTGTTAGACCTAAATAGAATTACATTTTATCATTTATTTATTATTCATTATTATTATTATTATTATTATTATTATTATTATTATTATTATATTATAATTATTATTGCTTTTTTTAACAAAGTTTAGGCATTACTTTCATTTCAAAGTGGTTTTATAATAGTTTCACAACAAAAAACTTAATTAGTTCACAGTGCACAAAGAAGAGTTAAAATGATCCTAAACCTAAAATCTTAAATTATTAAAACTAGGGCAAATCCGGCTTTCCCTCTTCCCAAATATATCTAGGAGGCTCCTGAGAAAGGGAGGTCTTGCATACTTCCAAAAAAGATGTCAATTCTTCCAGACACGCTGTATTCTAACTACAAAAGTTACCTCAACTTGTCTTACAATCTTTTACACAAATATAGGCACCTACCTGACCCTAGTCCCAGAATTGGCTCAGTAGTTACTCTTAGGATAGCACCGAGGAGCATAAAGGTCTGTAATCCATAGAAAAGAGGAGAGGTGGCTATCTGCATATCCGACCTGGTACCTATATTTATTTAGGGGATCCCTAAACTATATTGGTTAAGGGTATTTGGTCTGGTAGTTGTATTTATTTGGAGGTCTGGTCAAGGATCTGTAACTATTTAGAGGATTTGGTTTAAGGATTGTATATAAGAGCTTCTTTAAACCTTCTTAATGTCACTTAAAGAGGTATTCCCATCACATTGATTAGTTGTAACCGCTAACCACTGCAGCCGATTTTGACTTCATAACAGAGACCCATTTTTGAAATCTGAAGTGTCATTTTATATGGAAATAACTTTTTGATACTTTTATCTATCAATGATTCATATAATGTTTTCTCATTACACATTGTTCATTAAGTTAGTAATAAATTTTGGTCCATACAATCCTTGTTTATTTGTGAAAAATCTCAAAATGTTGAAAAAATTTGGTATTTTTAAAATTTTAAAATTTCTGTGCGTAAGACAGATAGTTATATCACACATATTATTTTATAAATAGTATCTACCATATGTCTACTGTAGTTTTTGTTATTTTTTTACGACATTAGGGGGCTTATAAATTTAGTAGTAATTTTTAGAATTTTTAAGAAAGTTTGCAACACAGATTTTTTTTGAAGATTAGTCCAGTTCTAATGTGTCTTTGAGGAGCCTGTATGTTAGGCACCCCTATAAATGACTCCATATAAGAAATTGCACCCCTTAAAGCAGCGGCCCCCAACCTTTTTTCCACCAGGGACCGGTTTTATGGAAGACAATTGCTCCACGGCAGGGTGTGTGGTGTGTATGTGTATGCATGTGTGAATATATATATGTACACATATATGTGTATATGTGTATATATATATATATATATATATATATATATATATATATATATATATATATATATATATATATGTATATTTACTTATGCCCCACAGTAATTAATGGATTTATATGCCACTGTAGTGATCAATAGAGGTGTATTCCACTGTAGTAATCAATCGATATATATAGGCCACTGTATTCATTAAAGGGGTTTTGCCATAAAGTAAAATTTATGTGGAAAGCTTGCACTTGAAATAACAAACATTTTCACAATTCATTATTATTAAAAATTCTGCACCGTTTTTGTTTTAGCTGCTCCTTTAGTGATCCATTGTTTACAGCTCGTCTCCAGGGGATATGACGAGGGCTGAGAGCTCCTCAGTTCTGGTCGCACAAGCTCAGACATCATCGCTCCTCTCAGGTAGCTACTGAGTGTTCAAACCCCAGGGGCTGTCACTCTACTCCCGTCCCCTGTACTCCTTAGTAATAAGTGAAAAAGTGCAAATAAATAAAAAAGAAACCTCAATTAGGTTTGTGCATTTAAAAAGAGAAAAAAATAAAACACAGGTTTGGTTCGTGCAGGGATTTGAATCTAGGACCCTTGTGCCTGGAGGCAAAAACTTTACCTTTCAGCTACTCACAATGCTTTACATAAAGAGACCTTTCTTTGACTACAGAGAGGAACGGACTGGTGATGTCATCCTGCTGGTTCACATGATATGCAATTCAAACAAATTACACACGCTCCCTTCTGAGCCCAGAGAGCTGAAGAGCTGGATGCAGGAGGTATGAATTGAGATTGTGGCAAAACCCCTTTAATAGAGATACAGGCTCCTGTAGTAATCAATAGAGATATATGCCCCTGTAGTAATCAATAGATATTTATGCCCCTGTAGTAATTAATAAAGATACAGGCCCATGTAGTAATCAATAGATATATAGGCCCCTGCAGTAATCAATAGATATATATGGCTCCTGTAGTAATCAATAGAGATATAGGCCCCTGTTATAATTAATAGAGATATATATTGCCCCTGTTATAATTAATAGAAATATACATGACCTTGTTATAATTAATAGAGATATATATGGCCCCTGTTATAATTAACAGAGATATATTGCCCCTCTAGTAAAATAGAGAGAGGCCCTCAGTAAACAGCCCGGCTAGTTAAGGGAAAAAAAAAGTTACTCACCTTTCCCAGATCCCCTGCAAAGCTGCTGCTTCCAAGAGCAAGCGTCCGGCGAGACCGAGTGGCGCAGGGGACGTGGCGACGCTGCTGCATTACACCCCATGCGTCGCTGATGATCGTTGTAGATACAGTGCTGAGTGAGTACCGTATCTACAGCTATAGGGAAAGCAGGGATAGTAATGAACCGCCCCTGCTTTCTCCCTGGTGCTGCAGCCGCACACTGCCCGTAGCTGCTAACTCTGCACGGCTGGCTTACAACGACCGCGCAGAGTAGATTCCGACCGCCCGGACTAAAGACAACGGGCGGAAGGCAACGTGTTAGCCAGGGGCCGCGGACCAGCAGATCATGCAACACCGACCCATAACGGTCTGCGGCCTGGCAGTTGGGGACCCCTGCCTTAAAGTACTCAAAAGAGCATTTAGGTGTTTTACAGAAATTAAAGGTAAACTAAAAGTGTCTTATTTTCTTAAGACTTTTCGTTAAGCACCATTACAGGTTTGCGGGCACTCTAAAATGCTACAACTTAATAAACACCCCTAAAAAAAACCATGTTTTGGAAACTTCATCCCTTAAGGAATATTCCCAAGGCACAAGTGAGTATATTGAACTCAAAGGTGTTTCACAAATTTATTTAGCATTTGGCTGTCAATAAAAAAAACTATACAAGGAATGCTGAAAAAAAGCACCCTAAAATGTATTACTCTTATATATTACGTATTATTCTTTTTCCAAATGTGTCAATACCCTATACAGTGAGGAAAATAAATATTTTATATACTGGCAATTTTGCAAGTTTTCCCACCTACAAAGAATGGAGAGGTCTGTAATTTTTATCATAGGTACTGTGAGAAACAGAATCTAAAAAAAAATCCAGAAAATCACATTGTATGATTTTTAAATAATTCATTTGCATTTTATTGCATTAAATAATTAAGAATTCTGGCTCTCACAGACCAGTTTTTCTTTAAGAAGCCCTCCTACTCTTCACTAGTTACCTTTATTAATTGCACCTGTTTAAACTTGTTACTTGTATAGAAGACACCTGTCCACACACTCAATCAATCACACTCCAACCTCTCTACCATGTCCAAGATCAAAGAGCTGTCTAAGGAAATCAAGGAAAAAAATTTTAAACCTGCACAAGGTTGGATAAGCTACAGGACAAGCAGCTTGGTGAGAAAGTAACAACTATTGGAAAAATTATTAGGAAATGGAAGAAACACAAGATGACTGTCAATCTTCCTCGGTCTGGGGCTCCAGGCAGGATCTTGCCTTGTGGGGGTCAGGAAAAAGGTCAGGAATCAGCCAAGAACTTCATGGAAAGAACTGAATAGAGCTGCGTCCCAAAGATTACCGTTAGCAACACACTATGCCATCATGGATTAAAATCTTCCTGGACACGCAAAGTCCCCTTGCTTATGCAGCACATGTCCATTTGAAGTTTGCTAATGACCATCTGCATGATCCAGAGGAGGCATGGAAGAAGATCATGTGGTCAGATGAGACCAAAATAGAACGTTTTGGCATCAACTCCATTTGCCGTGTTTGTAGGAAGAAGAATGAGTACAATCCCAAGAACACTGTCCCAACTGTGAAGCATGGGGGTGGAAAATTCATACTTTGGTGGTGCTTTTCTGGAAAGGGGACAGGATGACCGCACTGTATTTAACGGAGGATGGATGGGGCCATGTATCACAAGATTTTAACCAACAACCTCCTTCCCACAGTAAGAACATTGAAGATGGGTTGCAGCTGGATCTTCCAGCATGACAATGACCCAAAACACACAGCCAGAGCAACTATAGAGAGACTCTGCAAGATGCATTCCAAGGTCCTGGAGTGGCCTAGTCAGTCTCAAGATTTTAACCCAATCAAAAATCTTTGGAGGGAGCTGAAACTCAATGTAGCCCAGCTACAGCCCCGAAACCTGAAAGATCTGTAAGATCTGTATGGAGGTTTTGGCCAAAATCCCTATTGCAGTGTTTGCAAACTTACTCAAGAACTGCAGGAAACGTCTGACCTCTGCCAGGTTTCTGTACCAAAAGTTCTGTTTTTCTATTTTGTTAAATACTTATTTCATGCAATAAAATGCAGATTCATTATTTAAAAATTATATGTGATTTTCTGGATTTTGTTCTAAGATTCTGTCTCTCACAGTTGGAGTGTACCTACCATAAAAATCCATTCTTTGTAGGTGGGAAAACTTGCAATATCGCCTGTATATCAATACTTACTTTCCCCACTGTATGTGGGTGCAAACTGCTGTTAGGGTACATTTGGCTTTTAAAATGGACATTTTTGTGAGTACCATGTTACATTTGTACATCATCCCATTTTGGATTTAACACCCTTCAGGGAACTTAGCTAGAGGTGCATTGTGAATTTTGGGCCCATGGGAGTTCCAGAGATTTTTTTTAGCATTGGGCTGTGAAAATGGGAAAACAAAAAATCAGTTCTGTCATTGTTTTTTGGGCTTCATTTTTACAGCATTCATCATGCGATATAAATGACAAGATAACTTTATAATGTGGGTCGGTACAATTACAATGATATTTTTTATGTTTTGCTACTTTTGAACAATAGAAATGTGTTTCTAAAAAATATAAAAGACAAGATAACTTTATTATGTGTGTCCGTACAATTACAATGATATTTTTTATGTTTTGCTACTTTTGAACAATAAAAATGTGTTTCTAAAAAAAAAATTGTGTTTTTATATCTTCATGTTTTGAGAGCCATAACTTTTTTATCTTCCTGTATAAAGAATCTATATAAGGACTTGTGTTTTGCAGGATGAGTTGACGGTACCATTTTGGGATACATATAATGCTTTGACACTTTTTATCAAGGTTTTTGAGAGGCAGTATGAACAAAATACAGCAATCCTGATAGTGTTTCTTATTTTTATTTTTACAGACCTCATCGTGCATTAAAATTGACATGTTAACTTCACTTAGCAGATCGATAAAATTGCAATGATACCCAACTTATATTTTTTATGTTTTACTATTTTTACACAATAAAAATCTTTAATTTAAAAAAGAAACTGTTTTTGCATTGCCATAGTCTGAGAGTCATAGAGATTTTCATTTTTCAGTGTACAGAACTGTGTATGGGTTTTAATTTATGTGGGATGGGTTGATATTTCCATTAGAACCATTTTTGGGGGAGACAAGACTTTTTGATCTCCTTTAAAGACATTTTTAGGGAGAAAGGGTTAAGAAAATACTGCAATACTAATAGTGTTTTTTTTTTATTTTTAACAGAGCTCACCATGCAGTATGTGTATCACTTTTTTTAAGAAAAAGTTTTTATTGTGCAAAACAATATTTATAAATCCCTTTCTCTGATAACCATACCTTTTTTTTTTTTTTTTTTTTGTATACACAAGGGGATCTGATGTTTTAATTGGTAGCACTTTGGCATTTGCATGATTTTTTGATTGCTTTTTTTTAAAATTCCATTTGATTGTTTTTTTTTCCAAAAATTGCGTGTTAAACAACATGAAATATTTACTTGTCCCCATATGATACTTGAATCAGTGATTTGTAGATCATTGTTACAATACATAGCAGTACATCATTGTACTGCTATGTAATTCCAACTGTCAATCACCATCCTGGTCGTGCACTCTGTGCTTGGTGGGGCATAGTGACATCACAGGCAACCTGGAGGCCTTTGTTAGGCTTCCAGGGTGCTATGAAAGCTTTTTCCCTCTGTCTTTCCCTTAGCTGCCACTGTTGCAATTTACCGAGGCATATAAGGAGTTATTCGGCCTAACCAGAGTGAGCTCTGGTCGTTGCCGACAGTGCATGTACTGGCTGTTAAATGTAGCTGGATACATGGGCCGATCATGCGTCCGCTGCTTTTGAGCCCACACAATCTTCTCTATGTACACATACATCCATTTGCGGAACAACTTTCCACACAAGACGTATGAGATGTCGGGAAAGGGTTAAACAAGTAGGCCAAGGATAAATAAAGACTTTTATCAAATACATGCTCTTTTGATTCATTTCAGAGCTAGAGCAATTGTTATCTCCTGCTTTTTACAGAAGATTTTCTAGGTTGCCAACCACCTCTCTGTTCTAGCAGCTCTGGACAGGATAATGATGTTACTTCCTGCTGTGTCTTATCAGTAGCACATGAGCTTTTTTATCTTTCCTATTGATAAACTGTAAACCGTTTAGAGGTTTGTAGCCCTATGCTTTGCTATCAAAACCCCTCAATCACCAGTGTCCCACTAACAGACTCAGCTAGGAATAGCAGAACTGATATGCCAATCACTGCTATAGAACTGTCCAGAGTCTGAACAGGAACTAGGAGCCTAAAACTGACTGTAAAGAGCAGACTCTGTTAAACAGCCAGATGGGTAAATCCTTTTTAGTGTTGTCATTTTGGGATACTGAGCATCTGAGACATCCATTGATTTTCAAATGCCTGTCAGAAATGAAAAAAGGTGCCAAAAGCCTCTCTTAAGCCTGATAAAGGTGCTTATAAAGTACCATGGTTGGCTTATCATACTACAAACCTCAGATTATGGCTGCTTCTGCCACTAGTACCCTTTATTCAAACAGATTGTTATTTAACAGTCATTTGCATGCAAGATTGTGACTGATATGTAGACATGACAATCTAGAATGTTAATAAAAATTGTCTGTTTTGGTATTAGTCTCTAGACAATTTGATATGTATTTCATGTATATAGACAGAGTTGTGTCCAAGTTTAGATATACACTTTCAGTTCTTTGACCCAACACCATGGCTTCTGTTTATAACTGATCTATGGAAACTGTTATGGATCCATTTTAGAAATAGATACCAATAAACCCTAACAGACACTGCTAACTTAATCTGTCAGGATTCTGGTAATTTTCTGGGTACGAATACTACTGGATATACTGTCCAAATGAGAAGTGACTCAAAATAGCATGAACAAAGCATGACAGTGTTCATGGACCTTTTACAAACACAAACACACACAGAAACATATATTTTCACTAAAACACATAGGGAGACATGTATGTCGGGTTTTTCACCCTTTTTCTGGTGAAAAATGCATTACGATGTTTAATGTGCCTATCGAATGTGTTAGGTGCATTGTTCGTAAGACTCCACACTTTCTAATGTGCCTAATAGGAGCTGGGGTTCTGGGGGCGTGTCGCACCACATTTGTAAGATTAGACACATATATGAATGTGGTTCGGCAAAACTAGGCGCCTTACTGCTCGAACAGGCAGACCTATTTCAATGTGGTCTGCATGAACCGGAGGAGTCGAAGTGGAGCTAGATTTGCTGTTAGGGGGAAAAATGTCCAATATTTCTCAACTTACACCAGTACAATAATAAAAAGTAATTTAGGATAATTATTGAACTGTATAAAATTAAATTATTTAAATGTAATAAACATTTTATCATATAAAATTAATGTAAAAATATATAATATCTCAAAAATATAAAAATATCTTCTATAAAATGTGTTTAAAATTGATAGAATCTAAAACTAGTTTTACATTAAAAAAACAACTGATGTTGTTGTTTAGATTTTAAAAATTTTAATTTTTACCACATTTGAAATGTATTTTTGCTGCTCTCTCCCCTTATTCTACATACAGCAAGAGCCAGCACACCATAGGTCCTGCTGTGACCTGTGGTCCACCAAGCAAGATCAGTACCATAGTGTCTATTCACTGACATGCTATTCTAATGTCTTTTCTTTAATGCCTAAGTTTCGGAATGCACTTAATACATAGGCAAGGCACGTTGAAGTTTAGACTTAATTTATAATCGCACAAAAACCACTTTCATACATTCAGGCGCATTATACACTGAAAATGAGATTCGACAATTCACTTAGAAGAGCCTTCCTTCATACATGTCTCCCAAACCGTATACTATGTACTCAAGTATAAGCCGACTCGAATATAAGCCAGGGCACCTAATTTTGCCACAAAAACTGGAAAAACTTACTGATTCAAGTAAAAGTCTAGAGTGGAAAATGCAGCAGTTACTGGTAAATTTCAAAAACAAAAATGGAAGCCAATAAAATTACACAGGCAGTTTAATGTCCCCCATAAGCAGGTATAGGCAGGTAAATGTCCCCCATAGACAGGTATAGGCAGATATAGGCAGTTTAATGTCCCCCATAGGCAGGTATAGGCAGGTATAGGCAGGATTTAAAAAAAAAAAAAAAAATACAAGTACTCACCTTTCCCTGCTGCTCCGAGATGCTCCGTCTTCTGGCACAGGTGGCGTGATGTCATCAGGCCATGCAGGCAGCATGATGACATAGCACACTGCCTGTGCCTGTACTCGCTATCTGCTCCGCAATAGTGTCTCCAGCTGCATGCGCATCCAGAGGAGTCACATGCAGCTTAAGAGTTCCCCTCCGGTGACCCCGCCATGGCAGCGCCCGGTTGCTGATGGGTAACTCGAGATTCAGCTGTATGCACTCCCAGAGGAGGTGCGTACAGCTGAAGAGATCGCAGCTGGTGACAGTGACTCGAGTACAATATGAGGAAGGCTTTTTCAGCACATTTTTTGAGCTGAAAAACTTGGTGTGACGTCAAGGGAGGTACAGTGAGCCCTGACTGGAACCCAGCCCACTGTCCCTGCCTACTTGACGTGCTGCCCTAGGTGGCAGAGTCAACTGGGCGACAGGCCCTGCGCTGCTAGAGTGCGGGGGGCCGTCAGGAGGTAGAATAGTCAGACAGTCCGGGAAAATAGCAAATCGGGAACGCCAAGCCACAAATCAGAACAGAGTGATAAACGTAAACAAGCCGAGGTCAAACACGAACGGGAGCGAGGTACAAAATCAGAAGACAAGCCGGGGTCAGGAGAACAAGCTGAGGTCAGGTACACAGAGAAGCAAATACAAAATACAAAACAAGTAATCAGACAGCCAGGAAAATTTCACAGGCGCAGCACTCAGCTTGCAGGGAGTTTAAATGTGTTTCCCGGATACCGCCCCTGTAGCTGATTGGAGCGGCCTCCGGGTCCTCCCATTGGCTGGTGCGACACTCCCCCTGTCCGGAGTGGCTGGGCCTCTGTCACTCACAGAGCTGCCAGCAGAATGTGTATCAGGGTGGGGTCGCTGATCAGCTGCTGCAGAACATTGTTACCTGCAAACCGAGCGCCGCCCAGCCCTGACACCCTGCTTATATTCAAATATATGCGGTACATTTCATGTAAGAAAATACAAGAAAAATGTTGGTACTGTTTTCAATGTTTCTTCTATATCAGAAAAATATCTGTTGTATAAAGATGACTTCTAGAAATTATAAAGAGAGAAGACTTAATAAATACCTTGTTGAACTCATAACAAACATTTCCTTTCTGGAGCTTGGTTTTGGACTTTGTAACAACTTACAATATCTGAACACATTTTCAATGTCTTTGTCAGCAAAAAAAGAATTTTCACAGCAGTAGCAACTAACATAGTGAGGACAGATGGTGTTACAAGAGATATAACCACCATGTAATGAGTATAATTAAGCATATAAAATTACTGCATGAGAATTGGTTGTTTAGGACAATTGCAATTTACATCAGTCAGAATGACACAAAATCGTGTGCAGTGTGCTATTCAGTGATTTGATACTGTACATAACATTTCCATAGAGAAATGAGCAAACAATAAAAGCATGCTCAGGCTAGGTTCAGATGGCTTTTTTCACTCATATTTTGGTGCATAAAAAGCACATTTTATGCACCTAAATATACATAAAAATGCCTCCGAAGCATCTTATCCAAATCCGCACCAGATAAAATATCAATGGTGCTCACTTTTTCAGTGCCGAATTTAATACTGGAGCTTGGACATGAATTCGCCCCATAGGATGTGACTAATTCACTATCTGAAATGCGATAAAATAAAATGCACAGAGTGAAATATGTGGCAGTAATGGTTGGGTGTCTCTTGGATTTTTGCCATATGTTACACAACAGCCCACATATGATATTGTGGTTGCACCAGAAAAGTGTCCAAAAGAGTGACAAAAAGTGGTACACTATCACATTGCAGTGTCGGAGACACTATGGGGGTCATGTATGATTGCGTTTTCGGCGTTTTTCTGGTGTATAATGCACCTCTCTGTGCCGGCTCCGCACCTCTCCTATGTGTTAAGCGCATTAGGCGAAAGATTCGGCAATTTCTAATGCGCCTAACATAAAGAGGCATGCTGTGGGCGTTCTGGGGCGGGACGCACCACAATAGAAAACACTGACGCAAGTATGAATGTGGGTCGGCAAAGTGAGGTGCATTAGAGCTTCGGCAGGCAGACCAATTTCAATGCGGTCTGTCTGTCAGAGGCGTCGAAGTTGCCCTGCATGTATGAGCGCTCTTCGGCGCTGACATAGATCAGGCGCAGTTTTCATGTAAAAACCTGTGAAAACAGGCGTTTTTCGACGCGCCGATCTTTGTACATGTCCCCCTATGGTCCTTATGTATGAATACTATCTAGACTGTTTTTGTTGCACATAGCAGAACTCAGCTTCTATTTTTTCAGAGCACTATATACAGTGAAAGCTGAACTCTGATTGGTTGCTACGGACAATATCTTTTTTATCTGTGATTGGAGCTGTATTAAGGATCATTTTTGTAAGATGCTCTGTACATTTTAATAGTAATATTTTAGAGTACATGCCTTTTATTGATCAGTTTTTTTCCATTGTTTTCTGGGAGGCAGAGTGGAAAAAAAAAAAGCAATTTTGTCATTGGGCTTTTTTTTCTTATAAAGTTCACCTTGGTGATTCAATAATTCAGAACTTTACCAATAACAATTATGATAATTTGTTATTGTTCATTTTTAGTATATGATAAATGAAAAAGGAGGGTATTTTTCAATTTTTTTATTATCTAAATGTATTTTATTTTTTAGAGTAAATTTTAAACCCTCTATGAAATTTGTACAGTATACTGCAGTTTTTGTACTAAAGGGGTTTTATTGTTTGAAGGTTTCCTAGACTTGAGCTAATCAATCATTTTCCATTTCAAATCCAGGGGCGTGTCTCTCTTCCTTGTAGGTGTGTCTCTCCTGCCAGGAGGCGTGTCTCCCTTCACTGGAGAACTGTGACATCATCATTCTGTGTTTGCAGTGGAAGGGGAAGGATGTCTGGAGAGGATAGCTCTGCAGCCTCCGGCATGCTTTTTATGTCTGCAGAGCCTTCAGCTTCAGTCTCCACAAGCTCCTTGTAACACCATTGCTATAAACAGTTATACACACAGCCTGAACTGATGAAACAAATGTGAGGAATGCACACTGCCCTCCCATCACCTCCCCCTCTGTTATCAAGCAGGAGGTAGAGCAAACTGTATAAGGCTATATTATATGGATTATGGGAACAGACTGTATAAAACTGTGTTATATGAGGGGAAAGCAGTGTATAAGGCTGCGTCCCCACTGCAGAGGACAAATATCGGTCGGTTTACCCGGCCGGTATTTGTCCTGTTTTGTGGCCGTCCCCACGGCCGCGGGGGGGACGGCTTTTCTCCGCGATGAGCGGAGAATAGCCCTCCCCTTCACATTCACAAGCACATGTTCCGTCCGAAAAATGGATGGAAGATTGTGCTTGTTGAATGTTTTGCGGCCGGATGGCGGGCGGAAAAAACGCCGGACGGAAAACCCGTGCAGTGGGGACTGCTGCACGGGTTTTCCATAGAGCACCATTGTGCTCATTTTCGGCCGTTTTTTCTGCAAAACTGTAAACCGCCTGAAAAACCGGCCGTAAACCCGTGCAGTGGGGACATACCCTTAGGATGTGTTATATAAGGGAAGAGTAAATCTAACTGTTAGAGACTGATCAATTGCCCAGTTACTTTATATAGAGCTGGGATAGGAGCATAGAGAAGCTAAAAGGGGTGTAAGCACAGAGTGCAGGTAGGCAATAACAGCGCAGCTGCAGACCAGACCAGCAGCTGCAGAAATAGTTATAGACGCACAGATTAGCTCAGATATGCTATACTAAGTGACTTAGGTAAAGCAAACCAATTGCAAAAGTGCTTATATTTACTGTCCTCATCATTTGAGATATGATCTTTGTAGCGAGAAAACCCCTTTAATGTTGTGGGAGGGGTGCCAATTTGGAGGATGGAAGAATCTGCCAAATATGGAGTGGATTCAGCTCCTGAACTAGTTTAATACACCCTTAGTTGCACTATAGCAGTATGTCAAGCATCAGTAAGACATTAAAGGTGTTTTATAAAGTTAGAAAAACAAAAGCAGATGAGGTTAAATGTGCATTTTATTAGTACACATTAGATTTAAGGTCCATTCAGGGCCTGAGAGAAGTAAGTGTTGTCAGCAGGACATCCTAAGTGTGCAGAAAGCTATAAAACTCCTAGTGAAGAAAAATATTAAAACTTAATTTTATGTGCTTGTTTTTTTATTTCCCCGTCAGTCTAGTCTAATTTATCTAGGCCTGTCCAGTGAAAAATAGAGCAACAATTTTGTCATTTCCTACTATTTGTAATGAGGTAAGCATCTTCAGCACAGATAGTAAAGTGAGATTGCATTGCCCTGCTAATCAGGAGTTTTATCTTTTTTTCTATCTAGAAAATTCATAAGTATTATTTAATTGCATAGAGCTACCAAAATAAAAATAAAAATACTGCCACAAGTTAAAAAAAAAAATGTTTACAAGGAATATAAATTCATCAAAATGCCCTTTATTGACAGAAGTGTTCTTTAATCTTCAGTACACGGTTGTATCTATAAGTAGTGGAGGGGTATTATTGGCCAGGGAACCAATGAGTGGTCCCAGTGGTTGCCACTTAAGAAGACATATAATTAATGGTATAATAATGGTGCAGATTTAACAAGCTTGCACAGGAGCTTTGTAACGGGTTGTGCCGCGATCCGGTCCACGGGCCGCGGTCGCCCCCGCGTTCCCCATGGCGGGTCCCCGGTGGGGACGGGTGGCGCCGCGGGCCGCGCTGCTGGCCGTGGTCGCACCCGTCCCATCCACTCACCTGGCCTCGCTCCCGTCCGGTCCTCCATCCCCTGCCGGCCGGAATGCGCATGCGCACCCCCTAGCTCGCGCGTGCGCTCGTCCATGTAAACTTAAAGGGACAGTGCGCCGGTAATTGGTTAATTGCCAGGCGCTGTCTCTATATAGGTTTTGGATCCATGTCACTTCCCTGCTGGATCTATGTTGCCCCGAGCCTTAGAGAAAGCATTCCTAATGTATATTCTCGCCTTACCGTATACCAGACCTCCTGCTACGTTTCTCGACTCCGAACCTCTGCCGCCTGCCCTGACCTTCCTGCCTATCCACGACCATGAACCATTGCCGCCTGCCCTGACCTTACTGCCTGCCCACGACTACAATTCTTGGACTACGATTCTGTGTCTTGCTGCACCTCGGCCCCCAAAATCACAAAGACATACGGGCCCCCACGGAAATCAGAGGGCTGCTTAACACGACCTGGTTATTTAGCCACCCAACGCCGCAGCAAGCATGGCCGGTTTTTAATCCAGTTTACCCATCTTGGATGAAGGTTCTTATAAGGGTTTTTTGGCCTTCGTGGGTTGATGCTCGTCCCAACTATCCCTTGGGAAGGCCCTGGATCCTTGGGACAACATCCCCTCTCTAGGGTTTACCCCGGAAGCGAACCCTGTGGATTTGTGGATCTACAGATCTTCCTCCAGGAATTCCGCACCGTCTTCGAGGAGCCGGCGCGTGCTTCCTCTGCCGAGACCGCCCTGTTGAGCCTTCGTCAGGGCGACTCCTCTGTGGGAGACTATGCGGTACAGTTCCATACCCTGGCTTCGGAGCTCACATGGAATTGTGCCGCCCTCTGCGCCACTTTCAAAAAGGGTCTGTCCAGCAGGGTAAAAGACGCTTTGGCAGCAAGAGACCTCCCATCCTCCCTGAGTGAACTAATTCATCTGGCAACTTTTATCAATATAAGGTTCGCAGAGAGGCAGGAAGAGCTGCGTCAGGAAAGAGACTCTGCACGCCCCCGTCGGCAGTTTCACCTGGCTCCGGTTTTCCAGCATTCTCCATTGCTACCCCCTCAAGCCTCTGAGGTGGAACCCATGCAAGTGGACCGGGCCCATTTATCGGAGTAGGAGCTGAACCGTCGTCGAGCAGAAAAGCTATGTCTCTACTGCGCCAGCACGGACCATTTCTGCAGAAGCTGTCCGCTATGTCCCCAGTGTCCGGGAAACGTTTACACCTAGGTGCCGTAGGAGAGGCGGCCCTAGGTGCAGTTTCCCCCTATCCACGTTTGATGATGCCAGTGGAGGTGACTTCTGATGCTGGTCCTTTGTTCCGGAGTTCAGCTTTCCTGGACTCGGGGTCTGCCGGGAACTTCATCCTTGCCTCATTGGTAACCCGGTACCGCATACCTGTAGTCCGGCTGGAGAAGTCTCTGCTTATTTCTTCGGTCAGTGGGGAGCTCCTCACTGATCCCATCCAGTATATTACCCGGCCGGTGACTCTCCGTGTAGTGGTGCTACATAAGGAGAAGATTGGGTTCCACGTTCTGTCCCGTGCTTCCTCGGCGATCCTCTTGGGGCTTCCCTGGCTGCAACGTCACGCCCCTACACTCGATTGGAAGACAGGCGAAGTCCTGCGTTGGGGACCGGAATGCCAGAACCTTTGCTTGGAGGTACCACGCCCGGTGCCTACCACTTCTCCGCACCGCTTGTAAAGCCGTTCCCAGGCCTGCCGGCAGAGTACCAGGACTTTGGGGATGTATTCTCTGAGAAAGAGGCCGATTCGCTGCCACCACATTGGCCTTACGACTGTCCTATTGACCTCCTCCCAGGAACCAGTCCTCCCTGGGGAAGGGTCTACCCGCTGTCCGTGCCTTAGTCTCAGGCCATGTCGGCCTACATTCAGGAGAACTTGCAGAAAGGATTCATTCGTAAGTCCTCTTCCCCAGCCAGAGCCGGGTTTTTCTTCATGCAGAAGAAGGATGGTTCCCTCCGTCCGTGTATAGACTACAGGGGTCTAAATAAGATCACCGTGAAAATCCGCTACTCTCTCCCACTGATCTCAGAACTTTTTGACCGTCTCAAGGGGGCTAAGGTGTTTTCCAAATTGGATCTGCGAGGAGCCTATAACCTCATCCGAATTCGGGAGGGGAACGAATGGAAGACGGCGTTTAATACCTGAGATGGACATTTTGAGTATCTCGTGATGCCCTTTGGGCTCTGTAACGCTCCAGCGGTGTTCCAAGAACTCGTCAACGATGTCTTCCTGGATCTCTTGTACACCTGTGTCATAGTGTACCTAGATGACATCCTGATTTTCTCCCCTGATCTTCAGACTCACCGGGCACAAGGCGCCAGGTTCTGCGGCGTCTGCGCAGCAACCGACTGTACGCCGAGCTGGAGAAATGTTTATTCCATCAGACCAGCCTACCTTTCCTCGGGTCCATAGTCTCGGCTAAAGGCCTAAAGATGGACCCGGCAAAACTCTCTGCGGTGCTACAATGGCCCCGTCCTGTCGGTCTTCGGGCAATACAGCGCTTCCTGGGCTTCGCAAATTATTACCGACAATTTATTCCCCACTTCTCAACCTTGTTGGCTCCAAGCGTGGCCATCACTAGGAAGAATGCGAACCCGAGATGGTGGCCTCAGGAGGCTAAGAAGGCGATTGTTTATCTAAAGACTGACAACTCCACTGCTCCTGTCTTGGTCCGCCCTGATTCCGAGAGGCCGTTCTCCTTGGAGGTGGATGCCTCTTCCGTAGGGGCAGGGGCGGTCCTCACACAATAAAGCCTCAAAGGCAAGATTCTCACATGTGGGTTCTTCTCAAAGACCTTTTTGCCGGCAGAGCGGAACTATGCCATTGGGGACCCGGAAATCTTAAAGTTAGCCCTGGAGGAGTGGCGACATCTGCTGGAGGGGGCTCGTCATCCAATCAACATCTTTACGGACCACAAGAATTTGTTGTATCTTCAGATGGCCCAACGTCTAAACCCTCGCCAAGCCTGGTGGTCTCTCTTTTTCTCACGTTTCGACTTTGTTATACATTTCCGGCCTGCTGAGAAAAATGTCAAGGCTGATGCCCTCTCCCGTGCCTCGGACGTGGTCGGTGAAGAACCCGTGTCACAACACATCATTTTTCCCGAACGGTTAGTTCACGTGGCTCCCGCAGATCTCCAAAACATTCCTATGGGCAAGACTTACGTGCCGCTGGCACTCAGAAAGAAGATTCTGGAGTGGGGGCATAGCTCCTTCTTGGCTGGCCATCCCGGAGCTCGGAAGTCTTACGCTTTGATCTCGCGGCACTACTGGTGGCCGACTCTGGCACAAGATGTCAAGGACTTCATCCTCGCCCGTGCCACTTGTGCTCGGAACAAGGTCCCACGCCACAGGCCCACAGGTCTCTTGCATCCACTGCCCATGCCAGAGATCCGTTGGATGCACATAGCTCTGGATTTTGTCACAGACCTCCAGTTTCCTCTGGGAATTCGGTCATCTGGTGGTTACGGACCGGTTCTCAAAGATGTCCCACTTTGTGCCTCTCCCTGGCCTGCCGTCTGCCCCACAATTGGCTAGTCTTTTCTTCCGGCATATTTTCCGGCTACATGGGTTACCTTCACACATTGTCTTTGACCGCGGCGTTCAATTTGTTTCCCGATTTTGGCGTGCACTATGCTCCTGTCTGCAAGTCAAGTTGGACTTTTCATCAGCCTATCACCCTCAGTCCAATGGGCAGGTGGAGAGGGTGAACCAGATTCTGAGAGAATACCTGCGTCACTTTGTATCCGGACGTCAGGACAACTGGACCGAGCTGCTCCCTTGGGCCGAATTTTCTTATAGCCATCGTGACTCGGATGCAGCTGGCATCTCCCCATTCTTTGTAGTCTATGGCATCCACCCGCACCCCCCCTTCCCCTGCCCTCTGATTCGGATGTGCCCACTGTCAACGACCAAGTTCAGGATATCAAGGCCATCTGGCAAGAGACGCGACGTTCTCTACTTCGGGCCTCTGCCCGCATGAAGACTCAGGCTGACAAAAGGAGAAGACCTGCCCCGACGTTTCTCCCTGGGGACCAAGTTTGGCTCTCCTCGAGGTATGTGCGCCTGAAGGTTCCCAGTCTTAAATTGGGCCCTCGCTTCCTCGGACTCTTCAAGGTTCTTCGGCAGTTGAACCCGGTGACATACAAGCTCTGTTTGCCTCCATCTCTCCGGATCCAAAACGCATTCCATGTATCCCTCCTTAAGCCTCTGGTTCTGAACCGGTTCTCTCGGAAGAATGTGACGCCTTCCCCAGTAGCCGAATCCGCTGACATCTTCGAAGTAAAGGACATTTTGGCTATGAAGACGGTCAGAGGGAAACGTTTCTTCCTCGTGGATTGGAAGGACTTCGGACCCGAGGAGAGATCCTGTGAGCCAGAATCTAACATCCTGAATTGGGATCTCATTCTCAGATTTCTGCAGCCTAAAAAGGTGGGGAGGTCTAAGGGGTGGGGGGTACTGTAACGGGTTGCGCTGCGATCCTGTCAACGGACCCGGTCGCACCCGCGTTCCCCATGGTGGGTCCCCGGTGGGGACGGGTGGCGCCGCGGGCCGAACTGCTAGCCGTGGTCGCACCCATCCTATCCACTCACCTGGTCTCACTCCCGTCCGGTCCTCGTCCCCTGCCGGCTGGAATGTGCATGTGCGACCCCCCTAGCGCGCGCGCGCTCGTCCATGTAAACTTAAAGGGACAGTGCGCCGGTAATTGGTTAATTGCCGGGCGCTGTCTCTATATAGGTTTTGGATCCACGTCACTTCCCTGCTGGATCTATGTTGCCCCGGGCCTTAGAGAAAGCGTTCCTAAAGTATATTCTCGCCTTACGTGTACCAGACCTCCTGCTACATTTCTCGACTCTGAACCTCTGCCGCCTGCCCTAACCTTCCTGCCTGTCCACGACCACGAACCAATGCCGCCTGCCCTGACCTTACTGCCTGCCCACGACTACGATTCTTGGACTACGATTCTGTGCCTCGCTGCACCTCGGCCGCCATCTCAAGCAAGTCACGTCAGGGGTAACGACCTGGTAGCCTCACGCCGCAGCAAGTCCATCCCATCCCGCTTTTGCAGGGGCTACTTAGATTCCGTTCCCTGGCGTGGCTTAACTATCATCGCTTGCGGTGGTCCAGAGGATCCACTATCCAGCCGTTACAAGCTTCAAGTTACCCTTCTAGTTACAGATTCAAAATGACACAATCTAATAAGTTGATGTGGGCAATATTCATGTTTTTTTTTTTCTGTATAACACATTATAAACAATCACTACACTAAAATGGGACCATAACACCACACCTTCATATTTATAATATGTTTTAATCTTTTTTCACACAAATCAGACATTTATAACTTAATGGGACACAAACTTTGTGCACTTTGAACTTAGTTATCACTTTGCACAGATAAGGGCTTTAATCTGCTTTAGACACTTCAAGAGGGCGTCCAGGTGTTTTTTTGAAGAAATGTATGCTGGTGCAGCAAAGTAAAAACCTGATACTCACCTCTGTCCTCACCTCCATTATAGCACTGCCACTGTCTGACATCTAACTTATTTCTGGGTTTTGTTTGGCTGCAGTGGTCATGTTACATTTCCTGACAATATTATTTGGAAGTAAAGGGCTCCATATGAAATATAATAGATCTTGAAGGGCTCTTATGTTTTTTTGTGCCATGAACTTCTAAAAGTTCAAATTTAAATAAATATATATATATATAATATATATATATATATATATATATATATATAATATATATATATATATATATATATATATGATTACAAATATATATAAAGTAGAGATATGTGTACCTTTTGGTGTGTGCGAATACGCTCAATACCAAAGTTAATTTGTACTTCCCCCAAAATGACACACACACAAAAAAAAAAAAAAAACCTGTAGAAAAACTGGATATGAGAACATGTCACCGACAAAACAGTCATGTAATTATAGCTATCATGATAGTGATACCTTATACAGAGGGGAAAAAAGTATTTATTCAGCCACCAATTGTGCAAGTTCTCCCACTTAAAAAGAGAGAGAGGCATGTAATTAAAATCATAGGTAGACCTCAACTATGAGAGACAAAATGAGAAAACAAATCCAGAAAATCACACTGTCTGATTTGGAAAGAATTTATTTGCAAATTATGGTGGAAAATAAGTATTTGGTCAATAGCAAAAATTCATCTCAATACTTTGTTATATATCCTTTATTGGCAATGACAGAGGTAAAATGTTTTCTGTAAGTCTTCACAAGATTGTCACACACAGCTGCTGGTTTTTTGGCCCATTCCTCCATGCAGATCTCCTCTAGAGCAGTGATGTTTTGGGGCTGTCGCTGGGCAACATGGACTTTCTACTCCCTCCAAAGGTTTTCTGTGGGGTTGAGATCTGGAGACTGGCTAGGCCTCTTCAGGACCTCAAAATGCTTCTACAAAGCTACTCCTTCATTGCCCTGGCAGTGTGCTTGGGATCATTGTCATGCTGAAAGACCCAGCCACGTTTAATCTTAAATGACCTTGCTGATGGAAGGAGGTTTGCACTCAAAATTTCACAATACATAGCCCCATTCATTCTTTCATGTACACTGATCAGTCATCCTGGTCCCTTTGCAGAAAAACAACCCCAAGGCATGATATTGCCACTCCCATGCTTCACAGTAGGCATGGTGTTCTTTGGATGCAACTCAGCATTCTTTCTCCTCCAAACCCGACGAGTTGTGTTTCTAGTAAACATTTTCTACTTTGGTTTCATCTGACCCATATGACATTCTCCCAATACTCTTCTGGATCATCCAAATGCTCTCTAGCAAACTTCAGACGGGCCTGGACATGTATTGGCTTAAGCAGGGGGACACATTTGGCACTGCAGGATCTGAGTCCCTGTGGCGTAGTGTGTTACTGATGGTAGCCTTTGTTACATTGGTCCCAGATCTCTGCAGGTCATCCACTAGGTCCCCGGTGTGTTTTTGGGATTTTTGCTCACCATTCTTGTGATCATTTTGACCCCACAGGGAGAGATCTTGCATGGAGCCCCAGATGGAGGGAGATTATCAGTGGTCTTGTATGTCTTCCATTTTCTAATTATTGTTTGTGGATTTCTTCTCACTAAGCTAATTGCCTATTGCAGATTCAGTCTTCCCAGCCTGGTGCAGGGCTACAATTTTGTTTCTGGTGTCCTTCGACAGCTCCTTGGTCTTCACCGTAGCGGAGTTTGAAGTGTGACTGTTTGAGGTTGTGGACAGGTGTCTTTTATACTGATAACAAGTTCAAGCAGGTGCCATTACTTCAGGTAATGAGTGGAGGACAGAGGAGTCTCGTAAAGAAGAAGTTACAGGTCTGTGAGAACCAGAAATCTTGCTTGTTTGTAGGTGACCAAATTCTTATTTTCCACCATAATCTGCAAATAAATTCTTTCCAAATCCATGTGATTTTCAAGATGTGTTTTCTCATTTTGTCTCTCATAGTTGAGGTCTACCTATGATGTCAATTACAGGCCTCTCTCATCTTTTTAAGTGGGAGAACTTGCACAATTGGTGACTGACTAAATACTTTTTTCCCCACTGTAAAATTCAAAATACAATGACCCAATAACATGCATAGAAAGCTATACTATGTAGTTGTGACAAGTAGGGATGAGCGATACTATGGACAAAAGTTCAAATCGGCAAGGTTTTTACATTTATCGGTGTTTCGCGATGATGCGATAGTTTACTTGAATATCGTAATGATACTCATTATCACGTTTACAATTGCGCCTTTTTCAGCGCTTACTGTATTTTTGGTGGCCAGACAATCAGCGAAGAGCATAGAGCAGGGTGAGCTGGGTTTACGCCGTCATGATTGGGCGGTGTATGGATCTCACTGGCTGCAAAAATCACATGACCTCGTTTTAATATAGTTTATTTCTTATTGCAAAATTTTCTGCTGATGGTCCATAAGGGCACCTGTGCGGGCTTTTGGGTCATGCTGCGGTACAGGATATGGATAGTCAATGTCCAGTTCAACTAAAGTGGAGGTTCAAAGACTACTTTCTTCCGGCACTTTTTAATCTGTGGGTCATGCGGGTTTTGGGGTCATGCTACGGTCCAGGAGAGGGATAGTCAATGTCCAGTTCAACTAAAATGGTGGTTCAAAGACTACTTTCTTCTGGCACTTTTTAATCTGTGGGTCATGCGGGTTTTGGGGTCATGCTACGGTCCAGGACAGGGATAGTCAATGTCCAGTTCAACTAAAATGGTGGTTCAAAGACTACTTTCTTCCGGCACTTTTTAATCTGAGGGTCCATAAGGGCATCTGTGGGTCATGCGGGTTTTGGGGTCATGCTGCATTAAAGGACAGTTATAGTCAATGTCCAGTTCAACTAAAATGGTGATTCAAAGACTACTTTCTTCTGGCACTTTTTAATCTGTGGGTTATGCAGGTTTGAGGGTCATGCTGCGGTACAGGACATGGATAGTCAATGTCCATTTCACTAAAGTAGTGGTTCAAATACTTGTTTCTTACGGCATCAAGGACATCTTTGCTGGTTTTGGGGTCATACTGCTGTAAAAGAAACCAACACTGTAGGTCTTATTAAAAAAAACGTATTTCCCATGCTTCAAGGCCATCAAAATGAATAGCGGTTACTGGGTGTCCACCCTCCTTGATCCATGTTCCAAATCAAAAGTGAGCAATTTCGTTCCACCCACACAAATTGACAGTAGAATGCAGGAATTTGAGACAGGGCTCGTTGACCAACTGGATCCCTAGGGCCCTGCCAGCTGAACCTCTGCATTCCCGGTTGGGACGTTCTTGCTGCCACCACATATGTGACGAGATGTTGGTCCCTGGTACAAAAAGGGGTAGGGGTCTCCTGCCAGTTTCCATGTACCATTTCCAATACCGGTGTCTTGTTTTGTGTGAAAGGGGCCTCTTTGCAGCTGCTACCTCTGTACCTGCTGTGGCTACGCCGTCCTCATGTTTTCCGTTAGCCATTGAACATAATGAATTATTTTAGCATATGAATTTTTTTCTGTGACTTTTATAGCCTAATTGTCTTGTCTAAGATGTAGCCCGTATCCAGTTTACTGTTATGGATGTTAATTCCAGCTTCCCCTCACCTGTTTGGGTGTAAGAATGAAGCTGTTGTTCCTCTCCCATAGACTTTAATGGTCATCGGCGATAATCGACTATCGACTATCGACATGATAATTGCCGATAACAATAACGATTGTTGACACAATCGCTCATCACTTGTGACAAGCCAATTCAGAAGTGCACATAGTAAGACATTAAGCACAATAATGGCTCAAATGATAGAACAAATAAATATCAGTCCTAAATACAAAAAAGTGGGGGTGGTATAGGCACAGTTTCATGAGAAATTTTTGCCTCTTGAATACAGCACATTGTATAGATTAAGGCTGTATTCTGTTTTAGACACTTCAATTGGATGATATATCATAAATATAAAAGGACTTTGACTTGGAGTAAGTGCCTTCTACTTTTTTGGGCCATGGGCTAATAGTAAAAGTTCATACTTTAGATCCTTTAAATCCATTCCTTACCTGAAGTATAGAATCTCTGAATTAAAATAACCTAAAATATACATTTAAATATATACAAATAGAGATATCAGCAAAAACTATTCCGGCAAAAATAGGGAATGAAAAAAACCCCAGTTATAAAACTCTTATTTAGAAATGCATTAAAACACAGCATCATATATACAAAACGTGACAAATGGCAATGTTTTGTATATATGATGCTGCATTTTTTAATGCATTTCTAAATAAAAAAGTAGTTTTATAAGGTTTTTTTCCATTCCTATTTTTGCTGGAATACTTTTTGCTGCTGTTTCCACTATTCCACACTGACGGGGTGTGTCTCCCTACAAATTCTGGGATCTCTTGAGAGGTGAGCTGGCAGTAACTGTTTTTCTCTTTCTGCTTTACAAATAGAAATATATTTGGTACTGATAATAGTACTGCATAGGCTGTGTTCACATCATGTTTAGGGCCTCCATTGCAGGTATCTTAAAAAAAGTACTCATATGGATTTTTGTACACTCACTTCAATGGCATAAGGTATTGAAATTAACAAGAAAAAAATCTGCAATAAATGATTGGAAATCCAAAACAAAATCTACACCAACTGGTGTGGAGTTTTGGATGCAGGTTTAAGCAAAAGTTCAACAGATTTTTTTGAGGAAAATTTACGCTTATCTGTTATGCAAGGAGCATAACTAGAACTCATAGGGCCCCATAGAAAAATGAGATGGATCCCCACCATCCACTTACTGGTAACTGAAACAGCAACATAAGTAAGTTATTCTTAAAAACTATAATAACCCTCCCGCTCCCATACCTATGCTAGGAGGGACAAAACAGGGTTGTCCTTTGTCCCCCTAGATCTTCCATCTCTTGGTGGATCCCTTTGCTACGGCACTTGTCACCCCATTTGAGGGTATATGAAGCGGGAGTAGACAACTCAAGATATCTGCATTTGCAGATGATTTGTTGTTATATATCTCAATTCCAGAAAGGTCTCTATGCATTATCCTGGAAGACCTTCACACATATGGTTCCATCTCAGGTTTCAGGATTAAAGGGGATAAATCAGAAGCTCTGCTATTAAACAGCCGTTCTGTTCTGAGTTGGTCATCTGGATTCCCTATTCGGTGTCAGTCGGATTCCTTAAATTAACTGGGAGTCCAGATCCCCAAGCATTGTAAATTAATACACAAATACAATTTGACTCCGTTTATAGGACAGATGGAAGCCTTACTTTCTACATGGGGGAAGTTGACTTCATCAAATTAGGCAGGACAAGCCTAATTAAAATGACTATATTCCTAAAATGTTTGTACCTTTTACAGTTCCTACCAGTGTACCTTATACTTAAAGTACTATAAATGTTGGAGGCTATGTTTCGGGGTGTATACTGAGAAGCAATTTGATTATTCTAAGCCAAATCTGATCCCATGGGGGGATTGGACTTAATTTTCCTCGAGTCCAATGACATAACCTGGCGGCTCCACTGAGGGTAGTGGCAACTGGCTGTCGAACTCCAATTCCTTTATGGACACTTCCTTAGATGTCCAATTTATGCCAGATATCTCACTGACCAACTTGTTACATTTGCTGTATACAGATCTAGCTTAACAGGTTAAACACAACCCCTTGGTCATGTCCCCATGGAGGACATGGACAAAGGCACAAAACATCCTCCATCTAAGCCCTAACTACTCCCTTTTATTGTCTTTTGTGAATAATCCAAAGTTCCAAGGGGGCAAGGCCCACAGCCAATTTAGGCGATGGCACTCGATGTCAGTACAAAGAATTGCTTCGCTCATGGACCATAAGACCAGAAGACCCCTGACCTTTAACAAGACTAAAATGAAATATGCAGGCATCAATGTGAACCCTTTTTACTACCTACAAGCTTGTAGCTATATTCACGTGTTTTTAAGACATTTGGGGGAGAAGGATTGGGATGACCTATTTTTACATATCTCTAGCGACTCACAACGCTCTAAACGTTTAATCACATGCTTTTATCACTTATTGAGGTCACTTATAAATTATTCCACAAAAGGGTCGGGTGTCAGTTTTTGCTTGGGGAACAAAAACCCCATTTAAACCGTTTAAAGGATTTTAAATCAGTTATTTTTTACGGGAAAGCTAAGAAATCCCCCCTCAATGACAAACGGGGAAAATTTGCCCTTTCCCAATATCATACATGGGGCCATATTTTCTCGTAAACAAAAGGGATTCAGGGAGGGGGAAACCCCGATAACCACACCTGTTTGAAATACAAAAGTCCCCCATGTCGATCTATCTTGGGTGCCTCGGCCTTTTCCAAACATTCAAAAATTTCCCTGGTCCAAAAGTTGGGCCCTTTTTTGTAACCACCCCATCTACCCCCAATTTTACCAAACTTGCGACCTGGGGAAATTTTTTGGCATCCTTTCCCCCAAAGATTAAAATCTATAAACCTTTTAGTTCAAAAATTTGGAAAACTAAAAAAACTATTTTACATTATTGAATACACTCCAGTCCCTGCTTATGTGTTGTTTTTTAAATAAAAAAATTAAATTTTAGTTTAAAAATCCAATATTTTATATGGATTGGGTTGAAAAGTTTCCCCCTAAAAGGAAAAATCCCAAAAAAAATAAATTCTATATGGCCCTACTTTTAAATGCTGCCCTTTCCCAAACTCAAATATAATTTTAAATTTAAGGGACTGCTTTATTTCTAACCATGTTGTATCTAAAAATGAACCTGGGAACCCCTTTGTTCCCCTAAAGAGTGAAGATAAACATTTACTTAATCACTGTAGATAAAGGTGTCTGCCCTAAAAGGGTGTGCCAGGTTTTCCCCCTTTAAATTTAGGGCGTATATATTATATATATATTTTATATATATTTATATATAATTTAGTGTTTTTTTGTTTTGTTTTTCCCCCCCCTTTCCACCCCTGTTTGTCCCCGTCTGCAACTTTTTTTCCCCTTACGTACCAATCGGGTTATGCTTCAAAAATTTCCCTTTTCCTTTATGACCCATATGACAAGGGTTTAGGTTCTGCAACCCAAAAGGGGTTTTCTTTGATTTCCTAATAGTCATTATGCTTCTTTTCAACCCTTTATTACTAGGTATAAACGATGGATAATCATTTTTATATTCCCTGTAATGGCAAATAATAAAATTACCCCCAGGTTTAAAAGGAAAACCTTTTGGGGCGGCCCCTGTTAGCCCCTTTATTTGTACTGTTTTTTTAAAAATTCCAAAATTTAAAAATTTTTTTGGAAAAAAAAAAGCTAAAAATAATAGCACTATATATCAAAAAAACCCCCTCTTTATTGCTGGAAAAAGAAAGCCCCAACTTCTTTTTTCCAAACTAAAAGAAACGGGTGTTCTTGCTCTTAAGGCCCTGGGGCCCTTTACCACCAGCTATGGCTATTTCATGCCCTTTCTCCCTGTATGATGAAACCCCTTACCCCAAACAAACAAAAACACAAGGGAAAAATTATTAAACTGTTAGGGTTCATGACAATGTCAACTAACCAATAGATTTTAAAGAAGGTCTTGTAATCTATAGTAAGCCATCAAATCTTTTAAAGTTTTGATAACCCTTTAAATAAACTTTTACTGCAAAAAAAAAAATCAAAATTTTTTTTAAAGGGGGGTTTCCTACGTAAAATTAAAAAAGGGTATTGCTCAGCTGTGGGAAATATTTTCTGTGCCAAGTTACCATAAGAAACTTTCAACCCTTAATAAAAAAAAAGGCACAGTTACAGCTGTACAGTTTTTGTTTTCAAGCTTTTTGGGAACACATTTTTTCAATACATAGTTCATTTTTTTTTATTATTTGTAGCTTCTATGGAAAAGTGCAAATAAAATTTTTAAACCAAAAGTAGCTCTGTCAGGTTTCTTACACATTCGGGATCATCATAAACTTTTAAAAATGGTGGCTTTCCTTCCTTTTTTTCCCCACGATGGGGTTTTCAGAAATGGGTTAAAAGAAAAGGGGGGGGATTTAAATTCGGTGCTTTTAAAAAGATTATTTTTTTCTATATAAACAGAGGGGAAAAAAAGGGATTTTGTAAAACAGGGGGTTTTAAAAAGTTTTCCCACCTACAAAGGAAAAAAGGTCTGTAATCAGACTTTTCCCAAAATTGAAAAAATTTTGGGCAAAAACACTGAAACGGGGTTTTTGGCCCAACTCCCCCCAACAGATCTTTCTAGTTTTTTTCGGGTTTTTAAGCACTGTCATTTGGGCTACTTTGCTTTAGCCCCCTAAAAAGATTTTCAATTGGGTTTTCAAGCCTGGAGGTTAGGCCACTCCGGGCCCCTTGGAATCCTTCTTAGGGAGCCACCCCTTTTTTCCCCTGGCTGTGTGTTGCGGTCTTGTCCCAAAAGCCCCAACCAAAACCCATATTTAATGTTTTTTATTGAGGGAAGGGGGTTTTTGGGGCGGGAAATTTTGAAAAAACATGTCCCCATCCATCCCCCCTTTCAAAAAAAGGTGCAGTCAACCTGCCCCCTTTTTCAGAAAAGAACCCCCCAAAGTATGATTTTTCCCACCGCCATGTTTCACATTGGGACAGGGGTTTCTTGAGGTTGAAAACATCCTTTTTCCCTTTTCCAAGCAGGGACCCGTGAAGTTAAACACCAAAAAGGTCTATTTTGGTTTTTCATCCGCCCAAAATGCCCCTCCAATCCTCTTCTATATTATCCAGTGGTCAAGGGGAAAAATTTTAAATTTTCTGAACAGTGCGGGGCTGAGCAGGTGGTTTTTTCATCCCCTGCGGGTTTTTAAAACCATAACGCTTAGTACCCTTTAAAAATTTTTTCCAGTTTCTATTTAGGCCCTTTGACCTGGCCCTTCAGTAGTTGGGGGCCTGATTCCTAAACCCTTTTCTAAAAATCACCCTTTTACCCCATGGGGAAAGATCTTGCATGGGGGCCCCGGGATCGTGGAAGATTCAAAGTCATCTTGTGTTTCTTCCTTTTTCCCAAATAATTGTGCCAACAGTTGTTGTCTTGTCACCAAATATTTGCCTATTGTTCTGCACCCCAATCCCATTTTGGCAGGGCCTAAAATTTTTGGGTCCCTGGTGTTCTTAGACAGTTTTTTGGTCTTTGCCTGGTGGGGAAAAGGTTTGGAGTGTGATTATTAAATATGTGGAAGGTGCCCTTTTTACAGGAAAATAAATTTTCCAAACAGGGGAAATTAATACAAGAAAATGATGCAAGTGGGAAAGGGCGATTAAAAAAAACTAACAGGCGGTGAAAACCAAATTTTTGCTGGGGGGTAGAAACTAAATCCCTTTTTAAATTTCCCAAAAAATTTGCTAATTAATTATTTAAAAAACATACAATGTTTTTTTTTAGATTTGTTCTAAAAGTGGAAGTAAAAACCTACGAAAAAAAATTACAGGTTTCCCCCTTCCCTGGCAGGGGGAAAAAAAAACATGAAAAATCACCAGTGTATCAAGTTTCTTATTTTTTCCTACTGTATTTTCCCAAAATAATTTTTTTTTATTAAGAAACCAAGAATTAGAAAGTATCATGTGCATTAGCAAAGCGGGATTAAAAGTTGATCAATTTTAATTTAATGGGGAATTTAAAAAAAAAAACAAAAATGGGCAGCATCTCCCCCAAAAAAATAAAAAAAAATGGCACCCAAATTTCATGCTGAATGACTGTAAAGTAAAGCAAAAAACATGGACCTGTCCAGTAGCACTCTTCAAAATTTAAAGGGGCAAAAATAAAGATTTGATTTTTTTTTTAAATGCATTTCTTTCAATATTTAAAGGGGGAAAATGTAGGAAAAGGGTTTTTTACCCTTATTTTTGGTGTACAATGCACCTAACGAGCAGGGCTACGATGTCTAAAGTCCCAAAAGAATGTCTTAGGCACTTGTTGTAAGACCGGGCAATTTTTAATGGCCTTAAAAAAAAGGGGTTTTCTGAGGGAATTTTGGGGGGATTAAGGGGGCGTGTTGCACCACCTGAAAAATTTGCACAAAAAAGGGAAAAATGGTTTGGCAAAAATAAAGGGGGTTAAATGCCCCAGAAGGCAGACCTATTTCAATGTGGTCTGCCCTGAGCCTGGGGAGTCGAAGTGGAGATAGGGTTTGTGAAAGGGGGAAAATGTCCCCCAAAATTTTAAAAATTACACCAAAACATTAATTAAAAAATTTTTTATTATTAATTTTTCAAAAATTTTAAAAAAATTTAATTATTGAAAATTTTAAAGAAAAACCCTTTATCATTAAAATTTAAAATAAAAAAAATTTAAAATCCCCAAAATTTCCCAAAAAAATGGGATTTAAAATTAATAGAAATTTTAAAAAAATTTTTACAAATTTAAAAAACCCACTGATTATGTTGTTCAGATTTTTATATTTAAAAATTTTTTTACATTAAATTTTTTAAAAAATTTTTTTTGTTGCTCTCACCCTTTATTCCCAATTTTCTGCAAGAGCCAAACACAGGCCCCAGGTATTGTTGTGCCCTGTGGTCCCCAAACAGGGGTCAGTACAATAGTTTCTTTTCACTAAAATGCTATTCCCCAAAGATTTTTCATTTTTTTCCCGGGCTATCTGTAACCCCCTTTTACCCCTGTTTTGGGGGGGATTAATAATGCGCCCAAGTTCCATAATGCGCCTAACACATAGGCCCGGGGGGCGTCAAAACTTTACACCGTTTATGAACCCCCCAGAAACCCCTTTTTAAACATCAGGCGCATTTTTACACTGAAAATGAGGGCTTTTACCCAAATTACTTTTACGCGCCTTCCTTAACATGGGCGCCCCCAAATGGGTCAACAGTAAGGTAACCCCAGTTCGAGGGGGACATTACCCGCAGGGTTTTTCCCTTTGAACTGAAAACCAACTTGCCCATTGGTTGGGTTAAAAAGGGCCAAAGGGAGTTTTAATCAAAATGTGCCCCAGAAGCCACAGAATTTTTTGTTTTATAAAAATACGGGAAAAATGTTTTTTGAAATAAATTCATATATTCCTTGTTTTTTCTCAAATGAGGCCATTTTTAATCCGATGCCCGGATCATGTTTTTTGTCACGCTTTGTACAAAAAAAACCCCGGGCGCTTTTTTGTTTTTGGTGTTTTTTTGACTGTACCACAGTTTTGGGCCCAAAATGTCTGCTTTTTTTAAAGTTGTTTTTATCAACTTGTATTTTATGACAAGGGTGCTACAAGGCCCAAAAAAAAAAGTAGGGAATGAATTGAAAAAAGTTTGCAGGATCTGCTTTTTTAAAAGTTTAAAACAAAAACCCGAATAATGTATATGGTTAATCTTTTTTTAAACCCGTGCAAAATTTTTTTCCAAATGGCTCTTCTACAGGGACAATGTTGAAATTTTGTCCCAAAACCAAAAGTAAAATTTTAAAAAATGCTTTGAGTAAAAAAAAAAAAGGGAAAAAAATTTTTTAAATTTCCGGGCCCTTGTGTTTTTACAAGAAACTAGTGGTATTTTTAAAAAGAAGTTAAAAAGTAAGGGGGGGGGTTTTACAGGCATCTTTGGGGTCCAATTTTGGGGCCGTTTTGGGTCCAAAAATCGCATCCAAAAGTGCACTGTCGAGCAGATCCAAAACGCATTCAACACGCAAGGTGCATGTTTGGATGCATTTTGGCAGCAGCAGAATTGCACCCTACAACGTTAAATAGGGCTCCTGCTCCGTCTTTTAGATCAAGAACTGACATGTCAATTCTTTGAATGGATCCGAAAGACACAATTAAAACAGCATTTGCGATCACCCCGTCTGAACGCCGATGCGTGTTTTCTAGCAAGCAGTGTAAATCACTTGCTATTTGTTTTTTAAAGCGTGTTTGGGTCCCTTTGGGCCCGATAGATGGATTTCCAAAAAACGCAAATTTAAAAACGGGATGTCACACGGGGCTCAACATGCCCTTTTGGGGAAAAAATACCTAAGTTAAAGTAAGTTGGGTATGTTCTGTGAAAGTACACATATAAAATTATGGTGTTTTTTGGGAACGGCTACATTTTTCAAATTTGACCAGTGTCATTTAGGTAACTATATTGAACCCAAGATAACTTAGACCTAACAACAAACAATATATGAAATTTCCTTTAAAAAATAAAATTTTCCCCCCAAAACCCCGCATTTTAAATTTTTTTGTTAAATCCCCTTTTAAAATTTAAAAAAATTTCCCCAAAAAATATTTTTTATTTACAGGCCAAACAATTTTTTTTTACATCTTAAAAGGTTAGGGGCCCTTGGGAAAATGGATGAAGTAATTAAAATAAAAAGGAATTTACAGAAAAAACTTTTATGTACTGAGGACTTTAACCATGCACATGCTCCTTAGGTAACTGGTAAGTGAAGTCATTTGACTAAGTTGTTGGCTGGTCCCTTGCTCCTATAAAATGGGCATTTTTTTCCTTTTGTATTAGTTGTGTGCCATTGTGCTTGACCCGTGAAAAAAGAGTGAGTGGGCCTTAAAAATTTGTGATGAGCAGCTACTAGACCTGTTTTGTGGCAGGGTATAAGCATAGAGGGGTTTCTAAACACAAAAAAAAAAAGGGGGAAAAGTGAGCAGTGGCTGTAGAGGGAAAATTTTGTATTGACCTGTGAACTGCTGAAAAAAACCGGGGGGACACAAAAGGGGCAGCTTTAAACCCAATTGGGTTTAAAATGTATAAAGTTGGGCTCTATGAGAGAGTTTTTTAGATTTGGGAATGGTAAAAGGAGATTTCTTTCTGGGAAAAATCTTGTCAAGCCCCCTACACCCGGGTTCAGATGTTTTAAAAAAAAGACAAAAAGCTGCCATAAAGACATTCTTAAAGGGGTTTTGCCAGGACCTGCCTTATTGCTAAGGGAAAATAATGTAAACAAGCCCCTGAAGGGGAAAAGAGAGAGAGAAAGGGCAGACAGGCCCGAGGCAGGCTGCATGAGGGACGGTTTTGAAATGTTCCCCTGAAATAATTTAAACTACAACTTTTGAATTCCCGTATACAAAACCCCAAAACCTTTTTTCCAAAAGCAGCTTGAAAGCTTCTTCATGTTCTCTGTCATCAGATAAAGCAGGAATCTACTCAGATAATCACACTACAACTAGTTTATTCTGTATACAAAAGACAACATATTTCTACCCGGTGCCTTGAAAACTTCTGCAGCTCAGTCTCATCAGATAAGAAGCTTTCTCTGCCAGCAGCTCTTGTCAGGTCGTATCTAGTAGAAGCTTTGAAGTAACTAAGGGCATCTTAGTCAGGCTGTAGCTCTGTCAGGCTGCACTTTTTGTAATCACATATATTTAGAAAAGTGATTAAAAACCCATGTTGGAGAATCCCACGTCAACATTACATTGTGGCAAAACCCCTTTAAGGCTAGAGGTCTATAGTGCAGGAGTGTGTCATTTAGAGTATTCAACACTGACGTGGAAGAGAGGTTAACACTGCACCCATCATGGAAGGGCCACAAAAGACATTGCACCTTTGGCTCACAGATACAAACTGTCCTGTCATGGCTAGAAACTAATACTGTTGCTGATAACTGCTGCATCAGGACCAACAACAGCAATTTTTAATCTAGATCTGCATCTCTTAGTGAATAATGTTGATCGAACCGGTTTAGAAAAGTTAAGTTCTAGAAGAACTTCTCGAATTTTTAGAACTCAAACCGAACTGAACATTTTACTGTTCGTTCGAGTAAAGTTCTAGTTCTAGTTCGACATGTCATTTTCAGTTTCATTTTCAGCGGCTTTCTGCACTTTTATCGGCCATCCAATCACCTTTCTACACTTTTTTGAGGCCATCCAATCAGTGCACAGCAAAGAGAAGTGTCAAAAACATCATCGCTGAGGTGTAGAGCTCTCATTGGCTGCTAAAATCACATGACCATGTTATATATTTGACTGTATTGCCTTGTGAACACCATTTTCAGCTCACTCTCTGTAGTGTACAGACTGCTCTTAGTTAAATAGCATTTTCCTCGCAATAGACATCAATAGTTAGGGAGTTTGGTATTGCTGGCTGCATCTACCCACACCCAGAAGCTGTTATTTGGCGACATTTTCAGGATCACATAATGCCTAATTATCATATACATAGATATATATTATACAGAATGCTTGGATTTGCTAAATCATAGTCAGTGCCCAAAAGTTCAGTTTTTGCGGTTTTGAGGGTTCAGTAATTGTATAAAACACAGTCTCCAAATCTCCTATGTGTCAAAGGGGCTTTTGGGACCCCTCAGGATGCAGGTTCCCGGAGCAGCTGCTACCACTGCACCTCCTATAGCTGCGCCCCTGCTTACAAGCTGTCCTCATCTTTTTAGTTAGCCATTGAACGGATTTAAGTATTTTAGCCTCTCAAATTTTTTTCTGTCACTTTTAGAGCCAAATTTTCTTTACTAAGTTGTTCCACATATCCAGTTTACTGTTATGGATGGTAATTATAGCTTCTCCTCACCTGTATAGGTATAAAAATTAACCACAACATCTTCTCCCATTGACTTTAATGGGGTTTGAGTTCGAGTTCTTGTTCGAATAGGACCTCGAACCGAACACAATAAAGTTTGAGGTTCTAATCGAACTAGAACTTTTTACGGCTCGCTCATCTCTATTAGTGAGAACCAATAAGCATAATGAATATGTATACATGTTTCATGTAACCACCAAGCTTGAAATACATCTTGAAAGTAAGGTTATTGTTTCTCTCCAGAAACTGTCAGCCACAGGGTATATCAACAATGTGATGCTCAGATAGCCCTTCATGACTAACCACAACTTAAAACTGCACCTCAACTACCAAATCCTTATATCATTTACATAGAAGTTGCAATGTGTACTGGTGTTTTGAAGATCCATATATCAAATACAAATATGACATAACTGAGATCCAATAAATACATAATGAATAAAGTGATATTATAATCAAACTGTGTCATAAACCAAAATATGTATCATGGTTACAGAGTTACAAGTGCACAAGTATTAGGTTATGTTCATACGGCTTAATTGCAGGGCATGCAGTACGCCCCACAATTAAGAACTGGTGTTCAGGAGCTGGCTGGACTGTCATTATTCGCGGCGCGTGAATAAATTATATGTCGATTATCTTCCCCCTTGTACAATACGATCGTATTGTACGAGCGGGGAGAGGAGGCGTAATATATAGTTCTCTATGAGAACTGTGGATCACAATAATGATTGGAGCGCATTTCGCTCGTATTAGAGCGCAGTACGCTCTCAATACATGGCGAAATGCGTCCCAAAATAATATTAAAGTGTATAACAATGCATATCATAAGATTATATACATTTTGTGCTAAAAAGTGATAGATAAATGATCCAATCACTATCATACTACCAAATGTGGGAAGACAACTGCATGGCAAAAAAGTATAAATGTTCTCAAACAAGAGCAATCAGGAAATGAAATGAATATTTAGCATACATGCTACATAAATAAAAGCATATGCATTATACAGATCTTTGTAATATCAACAGTAAAAGTAAGGACAAACAAGTAAGAACAGGAAATTCATGTCGGAAAAATCATTAATGTTTTGCAATTTTAAAAAATTCAAAAATTGCAGAAAATATTCATTTTTTTATTTTATATCTTTTAATACTAAAAATAAACCTGTTATGAAGGTGACATATACAAGTCATTTCCTTCACAGGAAAAAAATATGCAAAAATCATTAACCAAGTAGAAGAAAACATTATAGCTATTTTAAAATATAATAAATAGGGAAAAATGGGGTATGTTTAAACTGGGAAAACTAAGCTTATGCCTCCCAGTGAGAGCCACCAAGCATACTGAACTTATGCTGTGTGTATATTTCATGTCACTGAAGTGTTCCTGAGTTGCAATACATTAAACTGTGAGAGTGCATTTCTCGCTTTGCCATCTCCTCAATAAAGTGGTCTCCACAGGGCTCTTTCAATACAACCGCAAGCCAGTGGTGGTAAACACCCTGCACACAAGGGGCTAAAATCACCACACCAAAGACCTTGCTTTCAAATATATTGAAGTTTAATCAAATCTCTCACTTAGGAAGCATGTATGAAGGAAGGTGCTTCAAACTGAATTGCTGAGTCTCGTTTTCAGTGCATAATGCGCTTGAATGTATGAAAGAGTTTTTTGCGTGATTGTAAATGGAGTATAAAGTTCATCGCGCCTTGCCTATGTGTTAGGCGCATTATGAAGCTTATAACAAGAGAAGTCAAAACATCCAGCTCACCGATAGCGAAATGAAGCCAGCACGGACCGCACGGCTCATGCGAAAATCCAAGTAGCAAGGAGAATGTCCAGCTGTGCTTAATACGATATAATCCACAATTTATTCGGAGGGAAGTAAAATAAACAGGGGAAAAAAACAGGTACATCTAACGCGTTTTCAGGGGTCACTTGTAGCAATATCGGCTTCCTTAAATCGAGTGCATTTTTGGTATCAAAACAAAACACACCTCATATTTTATGATTACATATTTGATTAAAAAACAGGTGTTGCAATCAATGGCGTGAAACCGCAATGGACAGAAAACACACATGCACATACAAAGAAGGAAAAAGAGAAAGCAGCAGGAATATTAAAGAACATATACCATATGCAACATATTAATAATGTAAAATTAAATCCTGTCTGCTATTTAAACCAGATGGAACTCTCGTTTTTAAAGTAAGATCCAAAAGGATTCACGATTTAGCAGTCTGGGTCTACGACACCTCTCCCCCTCTGTTTAAATTTGCCCCTTTTCCCAATACCTTGTCCCACAAGGGAAATTAGTTTTCCCCTCCGGGATGAAAAATTTCAGTTTGGGAAACGGGCCGTTTGGCCCAGCATGCCCCGGGGTTTTTGGGCCTCAGATAAGGTCTTCTGTTTCGACCCTTTATTTTGGGAAAGTCGTGAAAGCCAAATGAAAGGGATGCGAAAACTTGAAAACCCAGGGAAACAATAGAAAACCCAAACTTAGTATTACTTTTTATGAAACTTTTTAATGGTATAGTTTTTTTTTGGTCGAAAGGTTTTGAAAAGAAGAACCCTGACCCAAAATGCCCGGCAAAAAAATAAAACCCGGCCCATGCCCACATTTAAAAACTTTCCTAATATCGAAACCCAAATTTGGTTCCAACCTCGGATTTTTGGAACAGACCAGGTGACTGTAATTTCTAAGAGGGGGGGAGTTTTTTGTATACATTTAAAACCCCCGGGAAAACAATTGTTTAAAAGAGGGTTTTGAAGTAACAAAGGAAAAAATTTTTTAAGGTTTGGCAGATATCTGGGAAAACCTACCCGAATACGAGGGGGGAAAAAAACTAATGGTGACTTAAATGCAAAATTGAAGCACAAATTGGGAGGGGTCTTGCTAATAACTATCTCGTTTTTTTTTTAAAAAGCTATGTTTTTAGCCTTTTAAGGCCCCAAATTTCCCGGATATTTGTCTATATCTAAGCCTCTCCTAAATTTTTTTCACTTTCCTTGAGGAAATCCTGCGTATCCAACGGGTTGATTCTGATCGCAGCATTTCAACAACAGGAATATTTTTTTTAGTGGGTTTAGAAGGCACGATTGAGCGTGCAAAAAGGGGTTATTCCTCCTGGGGGCCTTTTTATGAAAGATTTATAGAGACAGAAGGTTTTACTCCCCTCGAAATTAAATCCAAAAAACCCAACAGAAAAAAGATAAATGATTGAAAACAAATTTTAAACATAATAAATTTATTATTGAAAAGATCTGACACCGTCGGGTTAAGGGGCCCCCCACATCCCCCCCCCCAA
>JAODAL010037202.1:0-40715 GCA_025379985.1 Phyllomedusa bahiana | reverse complement strand
GGTTACCCGGGGAGGTAGATAGGTGGCCTCACACGGCTGCGGGTTCTGCTGGAAGTACGGCTTGGCTGCTTGAAGTGGGGTTGGGCTGCTGTTAGAGGGGGAATGCTGGGAGAGGGGGGCTGCTGGAAGAGAAAGGGCGCTGCTGGAAGAGGAGAGGTGCTGCTGGAAGAGGGTGAGGTACTGCTGGAACAGAGGAGGCTGCTGGAAGAGCGGGCCCTAGCTCCGGCTAACAGCTCCTTCCAGGGCCTCACTGATTTAATTAGTCGTCAAGCCCACAGACAGAGAGGGAGGAGGCCCTAGCTGCTCCAGTCACAGTGCACAGGAGGAGGAAGTATAAAACTGAATGTGAATATAATTAAGTGCAGCTGTGACAAGGAGCGCAGGCTCCTCTTGGCAGCAGCGGTGGGCCCCCTTGTTTCATGGTTTTCTCCGGGCCCCCTACTGCCGAAGGGTCCCGCTGTGTCAGACCTAGAACCCACCGAAGGATCCTCCGGGGGTCCAGTCCAATACTATCTTTAAGAACTCGATAGCAAGGACTTGAGCTCTTTTCACATCTGATTCGTGGTTTATGTTTCTAATGGAAACAATGATGCGATGGGACGATATGAGTAAGCAGCTGAGAGTTGACCTTTTATACTTAATAGTGTCATAGTAAACAAGATCGGAGAAAGTCCCATGTCCATCGAGTCCAACCTACAATAATAGCAGATATAAACAAATAGAGGAGGGAAAGGAAACAAAAAATAAGCAAAATAGAAATAAAGCAAGCTTCATAAATATAACATGAAATCAGAAACTCAGATGGTTTTGCAAAAACAAAGATGTAAAGAGCAAACCAAACAGTGGAATTACTCCACAGAACCACCAACACAGGACACTGAAGGAAACCCAATGTAAAAAACCAAAGTAAAAAACCTTCAGGCTGTTAGTGTGGGACAGGACAGTGGGACATGGGAAAACAAGGAGAAAGAATCCGTATCTCTCACCATAACAACAAAGGTCAGTCTATACATATGAGGGGCTAGTGTCTTTGACTTTACCCAGAAAGAAATGAGATAGGAAGGTGAAACTTTACATTTATTCCACATACTCTCCACTGATGTCAACACATTTCTTACATCGGTATTACAAGTTCTGTAGCCTTGCAAAAAGAAGGATTTTGGTTGTGCCTCAAACCAGTCAGCCATGGTATCAGAAATGGTGTGAAATTTGGTACCCTTGAGGTGTTTCTTCAGGTTTTGAAACAGATGATAATCGGAGGGAGCGAGATCTGGTGAATAAGATGGGTGGTCAACCAGCTGGAAGCCTAGCTACACCAGTTTTGCCGTGATCGCTTGTGCAGGGTGAGCGGAGGCGTTGTCTTGCAGGAACAAGATTCCTTTCATTTTGGCCTTCAGAGCTGCCTTCAATTGGTCCAAAAGTTCAAAGTAATACATTGCATTGATGGTGGAACCATTTTGAAGGTAGTCCACTAGTAGCACACCCTCCTTATCCCAGAACACAGACGCCATCACTTTAGTGGCTGATTTTTTGCACCCTTAACTTCTTTAGACGAGGAGGACCACTGTGCCTCCACTTTTTTGACTGCTCCTTGGTTTTAGGGTCATACAAATAAATCCAGGTCTCATCAATAGTGACCTGTTGTCAGACATTTGGGGACCCACTTTGCATATAGTTTCTTCATGTTCAAATGTTCATGGATAATGACACAAACACATTCACAAGAAATCCCCATGATGTCTGCTTTAGCTAAAATTCGATGACTCTACACTATGGGGTTGTGCACAGCATCGACTATCTCCGGAACAACATCTCTCAGTCGTCCAGGACGTTCCTCATCAGTGGTGCTGAAGTGGCCCATTTTAAATTTGGAAACCCAGTTAACTGTAGAATATGAAGGGCATTGATCCACCAATGTCTGCAACATATCACCATGAATATCCTTCATGGAATTTCCTTGCAGAAACAAGATTTTTATCACTCCTCTGCTCTCATTCTCATTTGCTGTGAATATCACCTTAGACTCCGCCATTTTTCTTTCCCGCATGCCTAGATCACTGCTGCCATAAGCTACAAACACAAATTTTTGAAAACATATATTAGACACATAAGACTTTCATGTGATGTAACATTCATTACCATAGAAACAAACAAAAAAACAAAGCCAAAGACTTATCAGCAGCCCCTTGTATATATAGTATATCACAAAAATCAGTAGATCCCTCAAATTTTTGTAAATATTGTACTATATCTTTTCATGGGAAAACACTGAAGGATATGAAACTTTGATACAATGTATTGTAGACAGTGTACAGCCTGCATAACAGTTTGGAGTACCCTCAAAATGAATAGAGACACAGTAATCAATGTCTAAACTTTCCCTCCACGGTGTCATGTGACTCATTAGTGTTACAAAGTCTCAGGTGTGAATGAGGAACAGGTGTGTTAAATTTAATGTTATTGCTCTCACACTGGTCACTGGAACTTCAATGTCGAAAATAACTGTCTAAGGATCTGAAAAAACAAGAATTGCTGTGCTTCATGATGACCGAGGCTATAAGAAGATTGCCAACACTCTGACACTGAGCTGCAGCATGGTGGCCAAGGCCATACAACGGTTTAACAATGCAGGTTCCATTTTGAACAGGCCTTGCCATGGTCCACCAACGAAGTTGAGTGCACATGATCAGCGTCATATCCAGAGATAAGTGCTTCCAGCATTGCTGCAGAGGTTACTGGGGTGAGGGGTCAGCCTGTCAGTGCTCAGACCATACACCACACACTGCATCAAATTAGTCTGTATGTGTGTTGTCGCTAGAGATGGGCGAATTGATTCTAACGAAGTGGAATTCTTTTAGAATTTCAGGAAAACTTCGGTTCTGAACGAAGTCGAAGTTTGGGGGACTTCGGGTGAACGAAGTGTGCTTTTCATTGATAAAATGGCTGCGAGCACATGGGTTACATGGGGCAAAGAACTTGGGAGGAAGAAAGGGCATAGCCTGCAGGGACATGTGCAGAGATGAACCCATCAGAGACCAGCGGGATTCTGTGAAGTCACCGCACTATATAAGTCCGGGCGCGATGCTGGGAGCTCACACTCCTCTCACTGTACTGAGTAGGGAAGGTGCTGCCGCGGCTGCTTGTAATAGCTCTTACTGAAGAACTGATTTGTATACAGCGATTTTTGTGGGGTGTCTTAGCTTGTCTCAGAGACTGCTTCTCTTAATGTTCTATTTCTGATTTTTTGGGGTATTGGATCTGAAGTCCAGTGTGCGGTCACTGCAGCTGCATATACATTTTAATGCTATCTCCCTCACAGCACATTGAATATCCAAGGGGGATCTAAGCCAGTTTCCTGTTGTATTTCATTTAAAGAAACAGCGTTTTTTACAATACAAATACCACTTCATTTTTGGCTGCTCAATTATTTGCGCAATTTACATCCAGGGGTTAATTAAGCGTTGTTTTTCTGCTGTGGTGACTCCAAGAAACCATCTTTTTCACCGCCAAAAAATACAATTTTCCTGTGGCATAATTCACAAGCAAAGGTTAATTACAATTTTTTCTCTTGTTGTGTAGCGTAAAAAATACGCCATTGTAACACGCTACAAAGCTAGTAGTTTGTGGATGCTCAATTCTTGTGCGCAATTTACATCCGGGGGTTTAAATTAAGCGTTGTTTTTCTGATGTGGTGACGCCAAAAAAACTTTTTTTTCACCGCCAAAAAATACAATTTTCCTGTAGCATAATTCACAAGCGAAGGTTAATTACAATTTTATCTCTTGTTGTGTAGCGTAAAAAATATGCCATTGGTAACACGTACAAAGCTAGTAGTTTGGGGCTGCCCAATTCTTTTGCGCAATTTACATCCGGGGGTTTTAATTAAGCGTTGTTTTTATGCTGTTGTGACTCCATAAACAGTATTTTTCACGGCCAATAATTACATTTTTCCTGGAGCATTATTCTCCAGCGTAGGTTAATTAATATTTTTCTCTTGTTTTTGTAGCTAAAAAATACGCCATTGTAACATGCTACAAAGCTAGTAGTTTGTGGCTGCTCAATTATTTTGCGCAATTTACATCCAGGGGTTAATTAAGCGTTGTTTTTCTGTTTGTGGTGACCCCAAAGAAACTGTCTTTTTTCACCGCCAAAAAATACAATTTTCTGTAGCTAATTCACAAGCAAAGGTTAATTACAATTTTTTCTCTTGTTGTGTAGCGTAAAAATACGCCCATTGTAACATGCTACAAAGCTAGTAGTTTGTGGCTGCTCAATTCTTTTGCCCCAATTTACATCCAAGGGTTAACAAAGTATTTTCTGTAGTTGTACTCAATAAAAGAAACTTTCTTTTTCACCCCCACAAGAAGAAATTCTGTAGCATAATTCATATCCGAAGGTTAATTAAGCCTGTTTGTGCTTTTACATTCAGTAAAATACACAGAGTTATTTAACGGCACATTTAAGTCAATTTTTCCTGGGCATTTGTGGAGCGCAGTTTATGTCCAAGGGTTACCCAAGCTTGTTAGTGGGTTAATTTGGAGTCAAATACAGGGTGTGTATTTATCACATACAGATATCTTCATCAAACAGTGTCTGTACATTTTAGAACAAACAGTATGTCAGATAGAGAGGTGGCAGGCTCTTCACCTGCGATTGGCAGTGGCACAAACATTCCTGGAGCAGGCCCAGGTCGCAGTACAGCAAGGGGACGTCGCAGCAGGGGTCCACAACTGCCGGTGTCATCTAATGGCCGTGTACTGACTAGCAACACGAGGGTTCTTGATTGGTTGACTAGGTCATCCACTTCCTCCCAGATGACATCTGACAACCCCAGCCAAGAGTCGGTGGGAACATCAGGCACAACCCTTAGTTGGCATGGCCCAGGAGCAGGTCAGCGGCCCTCACCTGTCCTCAAAAACCCCCCTCTGTCCATCCCGGGTTTCCCTCAGCCAGAGATCTACTATGTGGTCTGGGCTCAGCGCCACTATATAGAGAGGATGAACAATTTGAGGAGGGCAGTCAGCAGCTACTTGGCAGCGAAGAAATGGGGCCAATATCCCCTGCTTCTTGCAGTAGGCAGCAAAGTAAAGATGTGGGAAGTGGCATGGGAGGTCATGTTGTGAGGGGTCAGCCTCTGCATACCAGACCGGTGATGAGGACAAACAGTGACGATTGAAACCCCAAATTGATGATGATTGTAGCCGACCGCACTTGGGGGGCCGGGTGAAGCAAGGGCTCATCATGTCAGGAGGGAAAAGGGCGTCAGCTTTTGGGGATCAGGCAGTGGCGCAGCCCGCAAGTGGGTCGTGTGGCCGTTAGTCAGCAGGTAGCAGCAGTGTGAGGGTCGGGAGCCAAGCGGCCCGGGGTAGAAAAACCCCCTTCGCAGGTCCAAGAAAGTAGCGTCACAGGGGCTCAGCGGGCAGTGGGCGGTAGTAGTCACTCAGTGCGGGCGGGTTTGGGGGTAAAATCAGCTACTCGGCGGTTTTTGGGGAGTTCTTTGCTAAGACACCGGAGGAGCTGAATATGGGTATATGTAGAATCTGTGGGCAGAAAGTGAAGCGTGGCCAGGGAGCTAACACTGGCACCACCGCCCTGCGTCTACTCAGCAGCGTCACCATCGATGGCCTGGGGAAGAAAACGTGGCTCAGATTTGGTGGGTCCATCCTGCCCGCCGCAGCAGCAGCAGCCAATGGCACGCATGCCATTGCAGCCAGTCAAGGCTCCACCACCTCTGCAGAAGGTTGCTTTCTCTTTGACATCATCTCCTGGTCCAGATGCTCCTGTTCCTTGCTACTCATGGCGCCCGCGTCGTTCAGCGAGGCGATTGCAAGAGACAACCCGTATGCGTCCTACCATCCTAAGGTGCAGAAACTGGGGTCACAATGCCGGTGTACATCGAGCGGCGTGTGCTGACTAGCAACGCAAGGGTTCTGATTGGTTGACTTAGGTCATCCACTTCCCCCCAGATGACATCTGACAACCCCAGCCAAGAGTCGGTGGGAACGTCAGAAACAACCCTTAGTTGGCCTGGCCCGGGAGTGGGTCAACGGCCCTCACCTGTCCTCAATCCGCCTCTGTCCCATCCGGTTCCCTCAGCCAGAGATCTACTATGTGGTCTGGGGTCAGCGCCACTATATAGCGAGGATGAACAATTTGATGAGGGCAGTCAGCAGCTACTTGGCAGCGAAGAAATGGGGCCAATATCCCATGCTTCTTGCAGTAGGCGGAAAAGTATAGATGTGGAGAGTGGCATGGGAGGTCATGTTCTGAGGGGTCAGCCTCTTCATACCAAGACTGGTGATGAGGACAGCAGTGACGATGAAACCCAAATTGATGATGATGTAGCCGACTTTGGAGCCGGGTGAAGCAAGGGCTTCATCATCGTCAGGAGAAGAGGGCGTCAGCTTGGGCGTCAGGCAGCAGCACAGCCAGCAAGTGGGTTGTGTGGCCGTTAGTCAGCAGGGTAGCAGCAGTGTGAGGTCGGGAGCCAAGTGGCCACGGGGTAGAAAACCCGCTTCGCATGTCCAAGAAAGTAGCGGCACAGGGGCTCAGCGAGGCAGCGGCAGTAGTAGTAACTCAGTGCGGAGCGTTGGCGGTAAAATCAGCTACTCGGCGGTTTGGCAGTTCTTTGCTAAGACACCGGAGGAGCTGAATATGGGTATATGTAGAATCTGGGGCAGAAAGTGAAGCGTGGCCAGGGAGCTAAATTGGCACCACGGCCCTGCGTCAACACATGCAGCGTCACCATCCGGTGGCCTGGGAGAAACTTTTGCACAATTTGGTGGTCCACCCCTGCCGCCGCAGCAGCAGCAGCCAGTGGCACGCATGCCATTGCAGCCAGTCAAGGCTCCACCACCTCTGCAGAAGGTACTGTTTCTCTTTGCCCTCATCGCCGGTCCATGCTCCTGTCCTCGCTACTAAATGGCGCCAGCTTCGTTCAGCGAGGCGATTGCAAAGAGGCCCACATTTATGCATCCAACCATCCTAAGGTGCAGCAGCTGACCGTGCTCCTGTTCCAAGTTGTTGGTACTGCAGTCCCTCCCTTTCCAAATGGTGGACTCTGCACCGTTCAGAGAAAATAAAGGCTTGTGCTGAGCCGAGTGGAGAGTTTCAAGCCGTAATTTCTTTTCCAAAAAGGCAGTACCAAGCACTTCTTAAATATGTAGAACAGAAAGTGGGCCCGTCCTTGAGCTTATCGGTTTGTTGCAAGGTGCACGGCGCGCGGGGGGAACGTCTGGAGCCGTAACTACGGTCAGGGCCAGTACATGTCCTTTACGGCCCACTGGGTGAAGTGCTTCCTGCCCAGAAACACCCACAACTTGGACAGGGAGACACCGCTTTCTCCTCCACGTTGTCAAAAATGCTGCTCCTGCGCCAATGTCCGCCTTCTCCCTCCTCCACCACCCCCACCATCTCAGCCTCCACAAGTAACTCCATCATACCATATGTGTAGAGCCACCGGGTCACGCAGTTCTACACCCGGCTTGCCCGGCGACCGAAGTCACACAGGGGAGGAACTGCTCCGGTCATGCAGCAAGAAATCGAAAGTGTGGCTTTTCCGTGCCAACTGCAAAAACGGAACCATGGGTGACGGACAATTGGAGGAAAATGGTGTCCGTTTCTGCCCGAGGAGGGATGGTCCATGCGCCCTGCTTGCGCACGTGTATCAATCTGGTTGTGAAAAGATTCCTGAAATCTTCCACAGATCTGCAGAAATTCTGAAAATGGGCCAGGAAACTGTGTATGCACTTTCCATTCGTACAAAGCCAGGAACAACCTCCTCGAGTTGCAGCGGCAGAACGGCCTCCCAACACACTCTGATATGCGATGTTTCCACCCGTTGGAATTCCCGCCTGCAACATGTTGGACCGACTTAGAACAGAGAAAAGGGCCCTTAACGATTTTTTGATGATCCAGGCGGACAGGAGTACTCCCCTGTATAATTTTGATGTCAGCCAGTGGCAGCTTATGCGTGACACCTGCCGTTTGTTGAGGCCACACATCTACTGACAGTTTCTCCATCTGCCTACCACCATCTTTACCAGGGACTGGTATTGCCACCCACCTCAACAGTCTGTCATTGTGCCACTCTCTGACCTCATGCTGCTGCTGCTGTTGTTGCTGCTGCGGTCACCTACACACTGTGTCATTGTGCCACTGCCTGACCTCATGCTGCTGCTGTGGCTGCTGCCGTGCCCTCCACACTGTGTCATTGTGCCACTCTGTGGCCTACTACTGTTTTGCCACCTCCAGAATGTGATTGTGCCACTGCCTGACCTAATGCTGCTGCTGTCGTGACCTCCACACTGTGTCTTTGTGCCACTCTGTGGCCTACTACTGTTTTGCCACCTCCAGAATGTCATTGCGCCTCTGTCTGACCTCATGCTGCTGCTGCTGCCGTAACCTCCACACTGTGTCATTGTGCCACTCTGTGGCCTACTCCTGTTTTAGCCACCTCCAGAATGTCATTGTGCCACTGCCTGACCTCATGCTTCTGCTGCCGTGACCTCCACACTATGTCATTGTGCCACTCTGTGGCCTACTCCTGGTTTTGCTACCTCCAGAATGTCATTGTGCCACTGTCTGACCTCATGCTGCTGTTGCCGTGACCTACACACTGTGTCATTGTGCCACTGTCTGACCTCATTCTGCTGCTGTGGCTGCTGCCGTGACCTACACACTCTGTCATTGTGCCACTGTCTGACCTCATGCTGCTGCTGTGGCTGCTGCCATGACCTACACACTGTGTCAGTGTGCCACTCTGTGGCCTACTCCTTTTTTTGCCACCTCTAGAATGTCATTGTGCCACTGTCTGACCTCATGCTGCTGCTGTTGATACTGTCAACTCCACACTGTGTCATTGTGCCACTCTTTGGCCTACTCCTGTTTTTGCCACCTCCAGAATGTAATTGTGCCACTCTCTGACCTCATGCTGCTGTGGCTGCCGCCGTCACCTCCACACTCTGTCACTGATGTTGCCATCTGAGCCCTCAGCTTGTTTTTTTCCAGCTGTCGCTGCCATGACTTTATCAGGCAACATACCCCCTACAGTTTTTTGGTCAGTTTTGCCCTCTTAAGTGCCCAGGTAATTTTATAGTGAAGCGATTCTAAGAGCGGCGGCAGTCATGTGCGTGTCATACTAAAACACAACATTGTATGAAGACCAAACCAAGCTCCCTCTGCATATTTAAGCATGGCACAACGTTCTACAGCACCCTGCAGGCTCTGTGCAGCCTGGAAATAGCTGTTTTTTAACGGGATTCGTCCTGAAGTAATTCGGAACGAAGTTATTTTTGTCGGGAACTTCGGCTAAGTCACTGAATCGAATTTTTTAGAAATTCACCCATCTCTAGTTGTCGCAGAAGGAAGCCTCTTCTACAGAAGATGCACAAGAAAGCCTGCAAACAGTTTGCTGAAGACAAGCAGACTAAGGACATAGTTTAATGGAACCATGTCCTGTGCTCTGATGATACCAAGAGGAACTTACTTGATTCCGATAATGTCAAGAGTGTGTGGTGGCAACCAGAGGAGGAGAACAAAGACAAGTGTGCCTGCCTACAGTTAAGTATGGTGGTGGGTGGGAGTGTCATGGTTTGGGGCTGCATGAGTGCTGCCGGCTGTAGGGAGCTACAGTTCATTGAGAAAACCAAGATTGTCAACATATACTGTGACATTCTAAAGAAGAGCATGATCTCCTCCACTCCTTCTAGGCCGCATGGCAGTATTCCAACATGATAATGACCCCAAACACCTCAAAGACGACTACAGCCTTGGTAAAAAAAAATGAGGATAAGGGTGCTGGACTGGCCAATCATGTCTCCAGACCTAAGCCCTATTGAGCACCTGTGGGGCATCCTCAAATGGAAGATGGAAAAGTGAAAGGTCTCAAACATCTAGCAGCTATGTAATGTCATCATGCTCAAACATCCAGCAGCTATGTAATGTCGTCATGGAGGAGGGAAGCGTATTCCAGAGAAGCTCTAGTGAACTCCATGCCCAAGAGAGTTAAGACAGTGCTGGAAATTAATGGCAGCCACACGAGATATTAACAGTTTGGGCACAATTTGTCCATTTTCACTTAGGGGTGTACTCACTTCTGTTTTCAGCAGACATTGATGGCTGTGTTGAGTTATTTTGAGGACACACCAAATTTAAACTGTTAAATAAGCTGTGCACCGACTACTTTACATTGTAACAAAGTATAAGATCTTCAGTGTTGTCCCAAAAAAAGGCATATCATAATATTTACAAAAATGTGAGGGGAGTATCGAGAGACAGGAGACCTATTCACCTATCCTACATCAGAGATATTCCCAATATTGTGCTGCTGACCAGGATGTACAGGAAAGACAAACATCTGGGAATTTTTCTTCATTGTCCTTGTAACCATATTACTAAGTTTAGTTGAAGATGAACGTTGTTCCTTGTGACTTTTTCATAGCAAATTTTCCCATGATTGTCTCTGGGAGATTATACATCATGAGATTATCAGTAATCATTATTAACATACTGTGTAAACTGACTCATAGTAATTCTATGAAAACTGAGCTCTTGTGTAGAGGCAGTCACCCCGTCTGTGATACAAGATTAAACAATGAATTCCAGTTCCCATAAGCACTAATATGTTCACGGCTTTGATTCCAGACAACATATGCAGCACTACTTTTCAGATAAAGAGGAAATGGTCTTCACAGAGGTCGAATTGATGTTTCCAATTGAAAATCTTACAAAAATCTTTTTTTTTACATATTTGTAGAATAATGTTAATCCTTACAATGTGTTAACTCAAAATCCACCTATTACCCTGATGGCTGATAGCAGCACCTTTTCCTTAAACCTTCCTTAGCAGAAAAATTATCAAATCATTTGTACAATGATGCAAATCATTGTAAATAACTAAATGTAAAAAAGATAAACTTGTTTCTTGTTTGTGGGAGAACAGAGGGGGAACCGTGCTCCACCAGTCATATCTAGGATATGATGAACAATGCAGGATATCAGGGTTTAGTCAAAGCAAGTCAACTTTGGAAAATGTGTTGGAGCATAAAGGTTATTGTAAGATTTAAATGTTGGAGGGAATTAATTTTAAATCCTCTATTGTCTGGATATTTGTGACTCACCACGTTGGGCTACTGTCATTTTCTGAACTTTTCAAAATTTGTTTTTATTGAACCAGAACTTTCTTTCCAAATCCTGTCGTTCACTGAATTCCTTCTCAGAAACAAAATCCATCAACATTAATTTTTTGTTGAGGTCAGCAGAACCAGCAGAAATACCAATCCCATCCTGAGATTTAATGTATGTCAAAGTATCAGGCTGGAGAGTATGCCGGGGCTCATGAGCTGAGTCTGCTGTGTACATAGAGGGCACTGTGTATAACAGCTAAAACCAATCTGCAATGCTTGGAATTGAAGATAACTCATATTCTGGCTGTTTAACCCCTTGTTTGCTGCTGTCTTTAGTAGTAGAAGCATCTAAGATGTTTAATGTGCGCCCCTCTAACCCTGTATCACTTCTCCTGGAGAGCAAAGCAGTCGACAAGTCAGCGAGGTCCATCATTTTAGTATTCCTATTGTACCCTGTCAGAGGCGAGGTATAACAGGAGAGCAGGTATAGCATATTACACTGCAGTGCTTTAAAGCTGCAGTGAAATGTACAAGTATTATGATTATACCTTATATACACACATTTCTATAGGAAAGAAAATAGAATACTACATAAATTACAGATTTTTTGGGTCACTTACATTGCATATATATATTGGTAGAAGTTACAGGGAATTGTGGTGGATGGGAGATACGTGTCACCATGGACCCTGGCGTTGGTGAAGTGAAAACCAGTTATTGTTGGCTTCAGTGGCGATAGGCTACTGTCATAGATTTGTTTTTGAGTATGCTTGCAATGCAACTTGTCCAGGTCAGGTTTTCACAGGAGCAGTAAAAAGGGCAGGATGGAATGACTGCTCCTACGTCTCCAGGTCCAGGCCAGGCTTTGGGTGGTCTGTGTAATCCTGGAGAGTCAGGTGAGTTGGGAGGGTGGCGAAAGGAGTGGGGACCAGATGCTCCAGCTGTATGGGGCCCCAAAATTTCTGATGGTGGCCCTGGGTGCATGTAAAATTGCAAAGGACATGCTACAGTGATAATTAAAGGGCCAGGGGCCTAAATATTGGTGCTTCTATAAAACTCTGTGTTTTGCTACAGAAAGAGGGACAAATCCCAGTACAGAGATGGTGAGTAGTGTTGAGCGATTTTTATCGACAAAGTTGAAATCGGCAAGGTTTTTATGGTGATCGAAATTTCCAGATCATGCGATAATTAAGGTTAAAATCTGAGCATCATCTATTAAGATCGCGCCTTTTTCGGCGCTTCCTGTAATTTTGGCGGCCAGCAAATCAGATTACAGAATAGAGCAGGGTGAGATGTGTGTGCGACGTCATGACTAGGATGTGAATGGTTGCGATTGGCTGGAAAAATCACATGACCTTGTTTTACATAGAACAGCGTTTCCTGTTTCAGCCTCAGTGTCTCTCAGCGTCTCATAGCATTGTTCATTGACGCAGCATCCACGTAAATCTTAAAACAGCAATTCTATATTCACCACAGGTGAATTGAAAGGTGCAAAAAATATCGTTTATTATACCAAAACATAACAGTTACGTGTTTTTTTACTTTTGTGCACCCAGCATTGTTCATTGACGCAGCATCTACGTAAATTTTAAAACAGCAATTCTATATGCACCACAGGTGAATTGAAAGGTGCAAAAAATACCTTGTATTATACGAAAACATAACAGATACAGACATAACATACTCCTTTTCACGGCACTGTTTAATCTGGGGGTCAGACAGGTTTAATGGTCATACTGCGGTCCAGGACAGGTATAGTCAATGTCCAGTGAAACTAAAATGGTGGTTGAAAGACTCCTTTTGCCGGCACTTTTTCAATGGGGGGGTCATGCAGGTGTGGGGCGCATGCTGGGGCCCAGGACAGGTATACTCAATGTCCAGTGAAACTGAAATGGTGGTTGAAAGACTCCTTTTTCTAGCACTTTTTAAATCTGGGGTCATGCAGGTTTGGGGCTCATGCTGTGGCCCAGGACAGGGATAGTCTATGTTCAGTTCAACTAAAATGGTGGTTGAGACTCCTTTTTCCGGCACTTTTAATCTGGGGTCATGCAGGTTTGGGGCTCATGCTGTGGCCCAGGACAGGTATAGTCAATGTCCAGTTCAACTAAAATGGTGGTTGAAAGACTCCTTTTTCCGGCACTTTGTAATCTGGGGGTCAGACAGGTTTAATGGTCATACTGTGGCCCAGGACAGGGACAGTATATGTCCAGTTCAACTAAAATGGTGGTTGAAAGACTCCTTTTTCTGGCACTTTTTAAACTGTGGGTCAGACAGGTTTAATGGTCATTCTGCGTTACAGGACAGATATAGTTAGTGTCCAGTTCAACTAAAATGTTGGTTGAAAGACTCCTTTTTGCGGCACTTTTTAAATCTGGGGGTCATGCAGGTTTGGGGCTCATGCTGCGTTCCAGGACAGGGATATTCAATGTCCAGTTCAAGTAACATGATGGTTCAAATCATACTGCCTTCTGGCACTTTTTAATTTGTGGGTGATGCAGGTTTAAGGGTCATGCTCTGGTACAAGACAGGGATAGTGAATGGTCTGTGACTTTTTTTCTGTGACTTTTATAACCTAAGTGTGTTAGCTAAGATGTAGCACGTATCTATTTGACTGTTGTGGATGTTAATTTCAGCTTCTCCAGCCTTGTTTGGGTGTAATAATGAAGGTGTTGTTGCTCTCCCATAGACTTTAATGGTAATCGCTCATAATCGATGCTCACTATCGAAAAACCTTATCGATAGCGGCCGACTATCGCTCGATCTCGATAGCCAACGCAATCGCTCAACACTAATGGTGAGGTTTAAAACGAGACTGTGTTGCTGCTGATATATATATTTTTTTAGTTCCGCAGTAATTAGTTATGTCCTTAGTTAAGACCACAAGTGAGATTTCCACTACGTCAGCCACCATGGAACTAATAAAGCACCTGGTGCAAGACAATTCCCAGCAGCAGAAAACCCATACAGAGGCCATGCAAGCTCAGCAGCAACGCATTGTGCAGCAACAGCAAGCCCATACCAATTCAATGCAAGCTCAGCAGGAAACCAGTAGGCTGATGATTCAATAGATGACCAAGGATGTCTCGACCCAGGAAAATCCAGCTCATCCAGTGACTATTGACGGACATAGTGCCTGAAGGAGTGGAAGGGAGTCTTTGAGAAAGATGACGCTGGAGAAAGACATCGAGACTTACCTCACTGGGTTTGAGTGGTTGGCCGACCAAGAACAGCTACCCCCAAAATAATGGGCTGAGGTCATAGCTAGAGATGGGTGAATTGATTCTAACGGAGTGGAATTCGTTTAGAATTTCAGGAAAACTTCGATTCCGAACGAAGTCGAAGTTTGGGGTAATTTGCGGGAACGAAGTGTGTTTTTAATTGATAAAATGGCTGCGAGCACATGGCGTTACATGGGGCAAAGACATCTGGAAGGAAGAAGGGCGTAGTCTACATGACATGTGCAGAGATGAAGCCAATCAGAGACTGGCAGGATTCTGTGACGTCACCGCACTATATAAGTCCGGGCGCGACGCTGGGAGCTCATACCGCTCTCACTGTACTAAGTAGGGAAGGTGCTGCCACGGCTGCTTATGATGTCTCCTGCTAAAAAACTCACTTTTATACAGCGAGTTTTGGGGGGGTGGCACAGCTTGTCTCAGAGACTGCTTCTCTTAGGTTCTAATTCTGATTTTGTGGGGTATTGGAACTGAAGTCCAGTGTGCGTCCAATGCAGTTGCATATACATTTTAATGGTATCTGCTCAGTTCTTCAGCACATTGAATATGCAAGGGTTATCTAAGCCTTTTCCTGTTGTATTCATTTAAAGAAACAACGTTTTTACAATCCAAATACCACTTAATTTTTGGTTGCTGATTTCTTTTGCGCAACTTAGATCCAGGGGTTAATTAAGTGTTGTTTTGCTGTTGTGGTCACTAAAAGAAACTTTCTTTTTCACCGCCAAAGAAGAAATTTTGCCTGTAGCATAATTCATAACCGAAGGTTAATTACAAGTTTTTCTGTTGTTGTGTACCGTAAAATACACGCCATTTTAACACGCTACAAAGCTGGCAATTGTTGGCAACATATATATTTTGTGCAATTTACATCCAGGGGTTAATGAAGCGTTGTTCTGCTGTTGTGGTCACTAAAAGCAACGTTCTTTTTCACCGCCAAAGAAGCAATTTTGCTTGTAGCATAATCCATATACGAAGGTTATTTAAGCCTGTTTGTGCTCTTATATTCAGTAAAATACACAGTGTTTTTAAATGGCACATACAAGTACATTTTTCCTGGCCATTTGTGGAGCGCAATTTATATCCAATGGTTACCCAAGCTTGTTAGTGGGTACATTTGGAGTCAAATACAGGGTGTGTATTTATCATATACAGATATCTTCATCAAACAGTGTCTGTACATTTTAGAACGAACAGTATGTAAGACATAGAGGTGGCAGGTAGAGATGGGCGAATTGATTCTAACGAAGTGGAATTCGTTTAGAATTTCAGGAAAACTTCGGTTCTGAACGAAGTCGAAGTTTGGGGTACTTCACGTGAACGAAGTGTGCTTTTGATTGATAAAATGGCTGCGAGCACATGGCGTTACATGGGGCAAAGAACTCTGGGAGGAAGAAGGGCATAGCCTACATGACATGTGCAGAGATGAAGCCAATCAGAGACCGGCGGGATTCTGTGACGTCACCGCAAAAATAAAGTCTGGGCGCGACGCTGGGAGCTCTACCACTCTCACTGTACTGATTAGGAAGGTGCTGCCACGGCTGCTTATAAATATCTCTTACTAAAGAACTCATTTTTATAGAGCAATTTTGGGGGGTGTCTCAGCTTGTCTCAGAGACTGCTTCTCTTAACGTTCTAATTCTGATTTTGTGGGGTATTGGAAGTGAAGTCCAGTGTGCGTCCAATGCAGCTGCATATACATTTTAATGCTATCTGCTCACAGCACATTGAATATCCAAGGGTGATCTAAGCCTGTTCCTTTTTGTATTCATTTAAAGAAACAGTTTTTTACAATCCAAATACCACTTCATTTTTTGGTTTGCTCAATTCTTTTGCACAATTTACATCCAGGGGTTAATTAAGCGTTGTTCTGCTTTGTGGTTGACTAAAATAAACCGTCTTTTTCCACCCAAAAAAGACATTTTTCCTGTTGCATAATTCATAACCGAAGGTTAATTACAAGTTTTTCTCTTGCTGTGTACCTTAAAATACACGCCATTGTAACACGCTACAAAGCTCGTAGTTTTTGGTTGCTCAATTCTTTTGCACAATTTACATCCAGGGGTTAATTAAGCGTTGTTCTGCTGTTGTGGTGACTAAAAAAACCGTCTTTTTCACCGCCAAAAAGACTTTTTTTCCTGTTGCATAATTAAATAACCGAAGGTTAATTACAAGTTTTTTCTCTTCTTGTAACCGTAAAATACACGCCATAGTAACACACTACAAAGCTGGTAGTTTTTGGTTGCTCAATTCTTTTGCGAAATTTTACATCCGGGGGTTAATTAAGCGTTGTTTCTGCTGTTGTGGTGACTAAAAGAAACTGTCTTTTTCATCGCCAAAAAAGACATTTTGCCTGTAGCATAATTCACAATCGAAGGTTAGTTACAAGTTTTTCTGTTGTTCTGTACCGTAAAATACACGCCATTGTAACACGCTACAAAGCTGGTAGTTTTTTGTTGCTCAATTTTTTTACCAATTTACATCCAGGGTTAATTAAGCATTGTTCTGCGTTATGGTGACTAAAAAAACCGTCTTTTTCACCGCCAAAAAAGACATTTTGCCTGAAAGCATAATTCACAATCGAAGGTTAATTACAAGTTTTTCTGTTGTTCTGTAAAATACACGCCATTTTAACACGCTACAAAGCTGGTAATTTTTGGTTGCTCAATTCTATTGCGCAATTTACATCCAAGGGTTAACTAAGTATTTTTCTGCAGTTGTACTTAGTAAAAGAAACATTCTTTTTCACCGCCAAAGAAGCAATTTTGCATGTAGCATAATTCATATCCGAAGGTTAATTAAGCCTGTTTGGCTTTTACATTCCGTAAAATCACAGTGTTTTTAAACAACACATACAAGTAATTTTTTCCGGCCATTTGTGGAGGGGCAATTTATACCCAAAGGGGTTTTACCCAAGTTTTGTTTTTGGGTTCATTTGGAGTCAAATACAGGGTGTGTATTTATCATATACAGATATCTTCATCAAACAGTGTCTGTACATTTTAGAACAAACAGTATGTCAGACAGAGAGTAGGAAGTCTCTTCACCTGCTAGTGGCAGAGGCACAAACATTCCTGGAGCAGGCCCAGGTCACAGCACAGCAAGGGGACGTCGCAGCAGGGGTCACTCGGTGAGGCCACAACTGCCGCTGTCATCATTTCAGCAACCCAATGGTTCTTGATTGGTTGACTAGGTCATCCACTTCCTCCCAGATGACATCTGACAACCCCAGCCAAGAGTCGGTGGGAACGTCAGAAACAACCCTTAGTTGGCATGGCCCGGGAGCGGGTCAGCGGTCCTCACCTGTCCTCAACCCACCTCTGTCCCATCCGATTCCCTCAGCCAGAGATCTACTATGTGGCCTGAGCTCAGCGCCACTATATAGCGAGGATGAACAATTTGAGGAGGGCAGTCAGCAGCTACTTGGCAGCGAAGAAATGGGGCCAATATCCCCTGCTTCTTGCAGTAGGCGGGGAAAAATATAGATGTGGAGAGTGGCATGGGAGGTCATGTTTTTTGAGGGGTCAGCCTCTGCATACCAAGACCGGTGGGGGAGGACAGCAGTGACGATTTAAAAACAAATGTGATGATGTAGCCGACCGCACTTGGGAGCTGGGTGAAGCAAGGGCTTCATCATCGTCAGGAGAAGAGGGCGTCAGCTTGGGCGCTCAGGCAGCGGCACAGCCAGCAAGTGGGTTGTGTGGCTGTGAGTCAGCAGGGTAGAAGCAGTGTGAGGTCGGGAGCCAAGCGGCCATGGGGTAGAAAACCCGCTTCGCAGGTCCAAGAAAGTAGCGGCACAGGGCTCAGCGAGGCAGCGGCAGCAGTAGTCACCGGAGGACACCGGAGGAGCCGAAAATGGGTATATGTAGAATCTGTGGGCAGAAAGTGAAGAGTGACCAGGGAGCTAACGTTAGCACCACGGCCCTGCGTCAACAATGCAGCCTCACCATCCGGTGGCCTGGGAGAAACGGGGCTCAGATGTGATGGTCCATCCTGCCGCCGCAGTAGCAGCGCCCAGTGGCACACATTCCATTGCAGCCAGTCAAGGCTCCACCACCTCTGCAGAAGGGAGCTGTTTCTCTTTGACATCATCTCCCGGTCCAGATGCTCCTGCTCCTCGCTACTCATGGCACCAGCAGTCGTTCAGCGAGGCGATTGCAAAGAGAAAACAGTATGCGTCCAGCCATCCTAAGGTGCAGAAGCTGACCGTTTGGGTCCTGTCCAAGTTGTTGGTAAATGCAGTCCCCCCCTTTCCAAATGGTGACTCTACACCGTTCAGAGAACTAATGGCTTGTGCCGAGCCCAGATGGAAAGTTCCAAGCTTTTAATTTCTTTTCCAAAAAAGGGAGTAACCAAACACTTCATAAATATGTAGGCCCGAAGGTGGGCCAGTCCTTGAGCTTATTGGTTTGTTCCAAGGTGCATGGCAGCGCGGACGTCTGGGCCGTAACTACGGTCAGGGCCAGTACATGTCCTTTACGGCCCACTGGGTGAATGTGCTTCCTGCCCAGGCACACCAACAACTTGGACAGGAGAAGGCGCTTTCTCCTCCACGATGTCAAACTGCGGCTCCTGCGCCGATGTCTGCCTCCTCCTCCTCCACCACCACCACCATCTCAGCCTCCAAAAGTACTGCTCCCTCATACCACATGTGTAGGGCAGAGCAGTGTCACGCAGTTCTACACCTGGCTTGCCTCGGCGAACGAAGTCACACAGGGGAGGAACTGCTCTCCGTCATGCAGAAAGAAATCAATGTGTGGCTTTTTCCGCGCCAACTGCAAATGGGAACCATGGTGACGGACAATGGGAGCAACATGGGTCGCGGGTGCACCGAGGAGGGATGGTCCATGCGCCCTGCATGGCGCATGTTTTCAATCTGGTTGTGAAAAGGTTCCTGAAGTCTTCCACCGATCTTCAGAAGATTCAGAATATGGCCAGGAAGCTGTGCATGCACTTCATGCATTCCTACAAAGCCAGGAACACCCTCCTCGAGTTGCAGCGGCAGAACGGCCTCCCCCAACACACTCTGATATGCAATGTTTCCACCCGTTGGAATTCCAGCCTGCACATGTTGGACCGACTTATGAACATAGAAAGGCCCATTAACGATTTTTTGATGATCCAGGCGGACAGGAGTACTCCCGTTGTAACTTTGATGTCAGCCAGTGGCAGCTCATGCGTGACACCTGCCTTTTTGCTAAACCATTCGAGGAGGACTTTATTTGTCAGTCACCAGGACTACGGGATGAATAACGTCATTCCACTGCTTCATGTCCTATAACAGATGCTGTAAAATCTGTCTGGGCAGGGGACTGGAGACGTGGCGACTACATCTCGCGGCCACATGAGTCCGGTGGGGACTGAAATGGAGAGGAGGAGGAGGAGAGGACATTGGAGCAGAAGCATTGTCTGGTGAAATGAGTGGATTTTCCCACCCAGGTACAAGAGAGGAGGAGCAGGAGCAGCGGAGGAAGGTAAATTAGATTAGGAAGACGAGGCAGATGACCCGCAAGCACCATGGCAGTATACAGTGGAGATGGAGGCAGGGAGCCCCTCAGAGTCACTTGTGCAGATGGCCCGCAGCATGCTGATTTGCCTGGCTCGTGACAGCTGAATAGTCACCATCCGGCAGAGGGATGACTTCTGGCTCTCCACTGGATGTGTAGCTGCAACTTGCCGAGTTTGCAGTGGAGAAGCTGTCCTGCCCGGCCAGTAGTGTGGCATCAGAGTGGGTGATCAGTGCGGCTGGGGCCATCGTTACCCCAAGGAGAACCCGCTTGTCCACGGGAAATATGGAACGACTGACCTTTGTCAAGATGAATCAGGCGTGGATCGGCCAGGATTTCCACACACCAATGCCTTAGGCGTCAGACTACATCAGCCATGACGCCTCACCCAAACTGCGAGAATAGAGTCTGGGTTCAAACTACCTGCCTCAGCCACTATTCTGAATCTGCCAACCGCCTGATGCCACACATCTGCTGCTAGTTTCTCCATCTGCCTAACACCATCTTTACCAGGGACTGGTATTGCCACCCACCTCCACACTCTGTCATTGTGCCACTCTATGACCTCATACTGCTGCTGCTGTTGCTGGTGCCGTGATATCCACACTGTGTCATTGTTTCACTCTCTGACCTCATGCTGTTGCTCCTGCCGTCGTCACCTCCACTCTCTGTCATTGTGCTACTCTGTGGCCTACTCCTGTTTTTGCCAACTCCAGAATGTCATTGTGCCACTCTCTGACCTCATGCTGCTGCTGCCATGACCTCCACTCTCTGTCATTGTGCCATTCTTTGGCCTACTACTGTTTTGCCACATCCAGAATGTCATTGTGCCACTGTCTGACATGCTGCTGCTGTGGCTGCTGCCATGACCTACACACTCTGTCATTGTGCCACTCTGTGGCCTACTCCTGTTTTTGCCACCTCCAGAATTTTATTGTGCCACTCTCTGACCTCATGCTGCTGCTGCCGTGACCTCGACTCTCTGTCATTGTGCCACTCTGTGGCCTACTACTGTTTTGCCACCTCCAGAATGTCATTGTGCCCCTGTCTGACCTCATGCTGCTGCTGTGGCTGCTGCCGTGACCTCCACACTGTGTCATTGTGCCACTCTCTGATCTCATGCTGCTGCTGCCGTGACCTCCACTCTCTTTCATTGTGCCACTCTGTGGCCTACTACTGTTTTGACACCTCCAAAATTTCATTGTGCACTGTCTGACCTCATGCTGCTGCTGTTGGCTGCTGCCGCAACCTACACACTGTGTTATTGTGCCACTCTGTGGCCTACTCCTTTTTTTGCCACCTCCAGAATGTCATTGTGCCACTCTCTGACCTCATGCTGCTGTGGCTGCTGCCGTCACCTCCACACTCTGTCACTGATGTTGGCACCTGAGCCCTCAGCTTGTTTTTTTCCAGCTTTCGTTGCCATGACTTTATCAGGCTACATTCCCGCTTGAGTTTTTTGGTCAGTTTTGCCCTCTTAAGTGCCCAGGGAATTTTATAGTGAAGCGATTCTAAGAGCGGCGGCAGTCATATGCCTGTCAAACTAAAACACAACATTGTATGAAGACCAAACCAAGCTCCCTCTGCATATTTAAGCATGGCACAACGTTCTACAGCACCCTGCAGGCTCTGTGCAGCCTGGAAATAGCTGTTTTTTAATGGGATTTGTCCCAAAGCAATTCGGACCGAAACGAATTTTGTCGGGAAATTCGGCGAAGTCACCGAATCGAATTTTTGAGTACTTCGCCCATCTCTAGTCATAGCCCCATTTCTTACTGGAGAACCCCGAAAGGCTTATTGTGTCTTTGCCCTGCAGGATGCCAAAGAGTATCCAAAGTTGAAGGTAGAGATCCTGGCATGGCTTGCAGTTACCCTCTCAGTATGGGCCCAGAGGGTCCACCAATGGCCCTATTGCACTGCCAAGCCCCCCATCCCCAGGTCCCAGATGTTTGACTTATTGCTTTTGGTGCAGAAGTGGCTGCAGCCTGATTTATGTACCTCAGCCCCGATGGTGGACCAAGTAGTCATGGACTGCTTCATACATTCTCTTCCACCACCCATCCAGGGCTGGGTTGCCCAAGGGGAACCCCCAGTCCCGGGATAGCCTGGTGTTACTGGTAGAACGATTTCACACTGCTGAAAACTCCCTAGCTGCTGCAGGAGGTCAAAAGTTCAAAAAAGCCCTCAGCACGGCCGTCCTGAATGCAGGGTTAGACCAAAGACGGTGCCAAAGAGGGGCCCTGAGAGGTCATTTGTTGGGGGTGTCATGCCCCAGAATATATGGTAGCCCAATGTCCACACACCATGAAACCGATGGACTGTTGAGCAGGGCGGTGCTCTTCACTATTTTCTCTAACTGCATGTTACGCTGTTCCCCACATGAATGATGGATCCTAGATCTGCCAGTTGACAGTCAATTGGACTTCAGTTTCAGAACTGTCTGGTTATGCTCCACTCGGCCTCTTACCCACATTACCACTACACTATTTTGAGCCACTGGCCCAGGTGAACATAGAAACACACCAGGGATATTGGTCTCACCATGTAGGGGGAGTCTCTGCTTTGATGTATGACATGATAATCGGACATGATATTCCCCTGTTCTGGCATCTGTGGGAAAGGGTACTGCCACTAAACCAATTGTGTTTTCAGGAACCCCTGAAGTATATGGACAGCCCAGCAGTGGCTGTTACAGAGGGTAACCTGGAGTTTCCCCTGTCTGGTTTTCTTGGGGACAATGCGAAGTCAACCACTGAAGAGGTGGTCCCTGACTTGGAGGTGTCCTGGGAAAATTTTGGGTCAGCCCAACTCCAGAATGAGACCTTGAGAGTGGCTCAAAATAGTGTGGTGATAATAAATGGGCTACCCCCAGAGCCAGGGGTAGCGAAGAGGTATTCCAATTTTGCCATGAATGGGGACCTAGTATATCGAGTGACTAAACATCGGGATGAATTAATTGAACAGCTCGTGGTGCCTAAAGCATACAGACGAATGGTGATGGACCTAGCTCATTCTCATGTTATAGGGGGACACTTGGGGGTAGGCAAGACCGTGGAAAGGATCCATGTGCCAGATAACCTCACCAGTAACCCACTTCAGCAGCCCCCTGATACTATTCCCATGATTGATGTTCCCTTTGATAGAAATGCCATGGATTTGGTAGGACCCTTGGTGAAGTCAGCCAGAGAGATTGGGTCCCGGCTGGTACATCACAAACCTGGATCTCACCAAAGGGTATTGGAAGATTCCATTATCAAAGAAGGCTAGGGAGAAAAAGGCATTCTCCACACTGGAAGGATCTTTCCAATATGTTAGGAAGCCACTTGGTTTACAGGGGGCCCCTGCTACTTTCCAAAGGGCCATGGACCAGGTTTTACATTCCCACAGGAAATATGCGTCAGCTTATTTGGATGAAATAGTCATCTTTAGTCACGACTGGGAAAGTCATCTCAGTAAGGTTCAGGCTGTCCTGGGGACCTTAAAGGGGTTGTGTGATAAACCCAAAACAATAGGAACATATAGTGCAGTAATACTAAAGATACGCAGTAACTATCTGTCACAATCCAGTGTGTGAACTACTTACAAACACTGTTATATCACATACTTTTGCCATGTTGAATCTTTCTACTCACTGGGCTAGTGGGCAGAGCTACCGTTGCTAGGCGCGCTCTCTCCCTCCCAGAGCTGAGTTGTAGATTCTATATACTATATATATATATTTGTGTGTGTGTACAGCCCTCAGTCTACTTTCTACTCTGCAGAGCCGTCCATCATATGGCAGGTATGTCAGACTGAATGAGTACAGCAGTGATGCCAGTCAGCATAACCAGGAAGTAACTAAGAGTCTGTGCTACTTCCTGTATGGCAGGTTTCTGCTGAGGAAGTAGCACAGTAGTCCGGCCATTTTGTTCTTTTATAATGATTATCCCCTAGACAAAACAAGCAGATTTTTCTAATTACAGATACATTAAGACATGTAGTTTATGTATTTAGTTTTCTTCTTTTCCCAGAGAACCCCTTTAAGGAAGGTGGTTTTGCAATCAACCCTAGTAATTTGGCTATAGGGATGGAAGAATCACCGTACTTGTCCTACAGTGTGGGATGAGGAGAGATAGAACCCCAACTTAATAAAGTAGAACAAAGCTGGCCCTGGCTCCTTAACATGAAGCAGGTCAGAGTGTTCCTGGGAATTGTGGGGTATTATAGATGGTTCATCCCCAAATTCCCAGAGATAGTGGTGCCTCTGACCGACCTGACAAAAGAGCCAAATCAGCCATGGTTAAGTGGCCCATGGTACAGGTAAAGGCCAGGCTTTGGGTGGCCTGTGTAAGCCTGGAGAGTCAGGTGAGTTGGGGGGGGGGGGGGGGGGGAAGAACCCCGGAAACTTTATTGGACAAGAGATGATATGATTTATGGCGCTTAGATGCCACTTTTAATGCACATTAGAATAGTATAGAATGCGCCTGATTTATGAACCCCGTGTAATGTGGGTCATAAATCAGGCGCATTCTAACGCTAAGATGACACTTCTTGCGCAGGTAAACCACTTTTAGTAATGTGCCTGGAATTGATGTACTGAAGCTATAAATCTATAGCTTCATACGGTTCTAGAGTGCCCCATTTCCCACGTTCCACCCTGCCCCCCCCCAAATCAGGCACATTACAAACGCCCGCAGGTGCTCCGTAATGCTCCTGATTCTGGCGTGCGGGCAATTTAAAAATCTAGCGAGCGGGGCTGTGCTAGATGTCGGCCTGAAAAGACGCCAGATTTCTAATGCAGCCACGTTCATACATGTCGCCCCAAGTGTCTAACACGGACTATCTAAAGCTGTTTTGTCTCCTTTTTGCTGAAGTTAAGCCTTTATTTTCTGTTTTATGAACGACTAAAAATAAACGTCAAGAATTTAGTCCTGGTTCACACGGCTTATTGCCGGCGTAATTGCGGGGACGCACCCAAATAAGCCGTGTGAACATGGCCTTAAACAGATATCAAGGACTTTAGTCATAATACCTTTGAGCTGATCTTTTAACAGACACATATATACAGTATATATATATATTTATAGTTGAAACCAGAAGATAACATGCACTATATAAAAATACACTCTGCATTTTTTTTCTCAATTAAATGAACAAAATAACCTTCCCCGTTTTTGGGCAAATTTGGATTTTCCTAAATTTTTTTTTATTTGCCAAAACCAGGAAATGAAGGAGAGGTTTTTTTTGGAATTTTTTTATTTTCTAAAAGTCAAAAGTTTTCTACACTAGGGTTGCATGCTTTAAACAATTTTGGGGAAGCCCGTAAATTTTTTGTCTGTTTTTGTCTTTTGGCAAATTTAGTTTTAGGGGCAAATTGTGGATGTTTTTTAAGACACCTTAAATTACACTGTTTCGTTTTTTAACATCATGGGAAAGTCTAAGAAATCCCAAGATATCAGGAAGAGAATTGTGGACTTTCACAAGTCTGGATCATCCTTGGGTGCAATTTCCAGATACCTGAAGGTGCCTCATTCATATCTACAAACAATTATACACAAGTACAAACAAGATGGCAATGTCAGCCATCATACCACTCAGGAAGGAGATGGGTTCTGTGTCTCAGAGATGAATGTGCTTTGGTCTGACATGTTCATATCAACCCAAGAACAAAAGCAAAAGACCTTATGAAGATGTTGGTGGAAGTTGGTAAGATTGTGTCATTATCCACAGTGAAACAAATACTGTGTCAACATGGGCTGAAAGGTCTCTATGCCAGGAAGAGGCAATTTCTCAAAAGAAAACATATAAAAGCCAGATTAATGTTTGCAAATACAGACAGGAACAAAGATCTACATTTCTGGAGACATGTCCTGTGGTCTGACTAAACTAAACTTGAACTGCTTGGCCAAAATGACCATCATTACATTTGGAGGAAAAAGGGAGAAGCTTGGAAGTCCAAGAACACCATCCCAACTGTGAAACACGGGGTGGCAGCATCATATTATGGGGCTGTTTGTTGCAGAAGGGACTGGTGCACTTCACAAAATAGATGGCATCATGAGGAAAAAAGATTAGTGGCAATACTAAAGCAACATCTCAAGACATCAGCAAGGAAGTTAAAGCTTGGGCAGAAATTGGTCTTCCAAATGGACAATGACCCGAAGCTACTGCCAAACTGGTTACAAAGTGGCTTAAGGATAACCAAGTCAATGTTTTGGAGTATACATCACAAACCCCTGATCTCAACCCCTATTCAAAATTTTAAGGGCAAAGCGGGAAAAGGGCAGATGTGAGCAAGGCGACCTACAAACATGGCTAAGTTACACCAGTTCTGTCAGGAGGAATGGGTCAAAATTCCTATCAAGTATTGTGAGAAGCTTGTGGAAGGATATCTAAAACATTTGACCAAAGTCATGCAGAAAGCAATAAAAATGCCTTAAAAATTCTCTCTCTCATTATTCTGTCATTTGGCACATATAAATAATTTTGGTAATCCTAATTGACCTAAAACGGGTAACGTTTATTCTGATTTCATGCCAGATAGTGATAAAAACATGCATATGTGTATTTTTATATAGAGTGTGTAAACTAATGGTTTCAACAGTCGATTGACAGTCATTTTGTATTTCTTCCATTTTCTTACTATTGCACCAACAGTTGTCTCCTTATCACCCAGCATCTTACTTATGGTTTTGTAGCCCATTCCAGCTTTGTGCAATTCTAAGATCTTGTCCCTGACATCCTTAGAAAGCTCTTTTGGCTTGCCCATGTTGTAGAGGTTAGAGTCTGTGGACAGGAGTCTTTTATAAAAGTGATTTTTTAAGACAGCTGTCTTTAATGCAGTAAACGAGTTGATTAGGAGTGTCTAACTGGTCTGTAGGAGCCGGAACTCTTGTTCATTGATCAAATGCTTATTTCTCTCTGAAAAATGCAGATACATTTTTATATTAATATTTATTAATATTTATATTTCTATTATGTGGGACTTAGCTTCAAAATTGGTAGGAAAAAACTTGAACAAAACAGTTAATTAGGAGGCTTCACAGCAGCCGTTTAAACTCAAACATAACAGGCTTGACTCCAGCTTAACCAAACGTAAAGACAATTTTTTGCATGACTGTGTAGTGAGTCCTAGTCCATGTGCAAGGCAGCAAGTCTACCTCAAGTCTCCTTTTCAGAGCTCCTGTCTCCGCTTCTCTCTGCAGCACACTGTGGAAGAAACTGACAGGGAAACAAAGTCCTCAGTTTTCACTCTCCTCCACACCTGGTTTTAAAGGCCTCAAGAGGTGCAATAAAACCCGGACCGGACTGTAGGGACGGTCTCCCACCCTCGCTACAGTTGGCCCAGCAAAAGAGCCTATTTAATCTATGGCAGCTATACCAACTAGAAAAAAGTTAGTAACTTATTGTTACTTACTAAAAATGCTATTTTCCCCCACCGAGCATTGGGACATCGGTGGCACATACATTACAGTTCCTTGCTGTAGTTCAGCTGCCTGGAAAGGTTGGGACATACAGTAGGATCAGTCCCCTTGACACCCTTGCAACTTTAATAGACACACATTTCTGCATTCCAGTTCTTTACCTGCTGGTTGCCTACAAAATATATACATACACAAAGTGGAGAAAATAAGTATTTGATACATTGCAATTTTTTAAAATTTTCCACCTACAAAGAATGGCGATGTCTGTAATTTTTATGGTAGGTACACTTCAGCTGTGAGAGACAGAATCTAAAAACAATCTAGAAAGTTACATTGTATGATTTTTAAATAATTAATTTACATGTATTTTATGAAATAAGTATTTGATACAATAGAAAAACAGAACTTTATATTTGGTACAGAAACCTTTGTTTGCAATCACAGCAGTCAGATGTTTCCTGTAGTTCTTGACCAAGTTTGCTCACACTGCAGCAGGGATTTTGGCCCACTCCTCCATACAGATCTTTTCGATATCTTTTAGGTTTTGGGGTTGTCATTTGCCTACATTGAGTTTCAGCTCCCTACAAAGATTTTCAATTGGGTTCAGGTCTGGAGAATGGCTAAGCCACTCCAAGAACTTGAAATACTTCTTACGGAGTCATTCTTAGTTGCCCTGGCTGTGGTTTTCAGGTCATTGTCCTGCTGGAAGACTCAACCACAACCCATCTTAAATACTTTTACTGAAGGAAGGAGGTTGTTGGCAAAAATCTTACATGGCCTCAACCATCTTCCCTTCAATACGGTGAAGTTGTCCTGTCCTCTTTTCAGAAAAGCATCCCCAAAGTATGAGGTTTCCACCCCCAGACTTCACGGTTGGGACAGTATTCATTGGGTTGTGCTTATCCTTCTTCTTCACCACAAAACAATTCTATCATAATAATCTTTATTTAAAAAAAGTATATTAATTGAAAAATACATTACAATTAAAAAATAGCATCAATAGAACTGCAAAGAATGTATCTGCAAGACTCATCACTCTTAAATAACACATATCAGAGTCCAATATCCATTGTCTGCGCCAGAGACACTCAGGCCATGTTGGCGTACATTAAAGAAAACCAGCAATTAGGTTTAACCCATAAGTCTTCCTCTCCAGCTAGTGCCCGGTTTTTCTATCTGGAGAAAAAAGATGGTTCACTCCATCCCTGCATAGACTATCGGGGTCTCAACAAAATAACCATGAAGAACCAATATCCGCTACCTCTAATCTTAGACCTCTTTGTCCGGCTCCGGGAAGCTAAGGACTTCAAGAAGTTAGACTTCTGGGAAGCCTATAACCTCATCCGAATTCGAACGGTTGGGCACTTTGAGTATCAAGCGATGTCCTTTAGCCTATGCAATGCTCCTGCCGTCTTTCAAGAATTCGTCAACAAGATTTTCAGAGACCTCTTATATTTTTGTGTCATCATGTATCTGGATGATATATTGGCCTTCTCAAACAATATAGAATCTCACCAGGCTCATGTGTGTCAGGTTCTAAGACACCTATGACACAATCAGTTGCCAAGCTGGAGAAATGTGTCTTCAAACGGATCTCCCTGCCTTTCCTCGGTTACATTGTCTCGGACAGGGGACTTCAGATGGATCCTGCCAAACTGTCGGCTCTCTTGCAATCGCCTCGGCCAGTTGGCCTACAGACCATAAAGCGCTTCCTTGGGATTTGTCAATTACTACCGACAGTTTATTCTGCACTTCTCTACCATGGTGGCACCAATTGTGGAGCTTACTAAGAAGAACGGAACCCCAAACTTTGGTCACCTGAAGCAGAGGAAGCCTTCTCCCATCTGAAGTCTGTGTTTGGATCTGCACCTATCCTGTCTTGTCCTGACCCAGAGAAAGCCTTCTTCCTTGAGGTTGATGCTTCTTCAGTGGGACCTGGAGCAGGTCTTACCCAGAAAACCCATAGGATAAAACTGTCACATGTGGGTATTTTTCCAAGACCTTCTCCCTCGCAAAGAGATTGGGAATTGGGAATTACTGGCCATTAAGCTGGCCTTAAAAGAGTGATGTCATCTGCTGGAAGGGGCTTGCAATCCGGTCATCTACACGGACCACAAAAATCTACTTTATCTCCAAACTGCCCAGTGTCTAAATCCTCAGCAAGCTAGATGGTCCTTTTTCTTCTCCAGACTTAATTTCCTGATCCACTTCTGACCTGCTGATAAGAACATCAAGGCTAATGCTCTCTCCCGTGCTTCTGACGTAGTATGCCTAGAATCCTCACCTTTGCACAGTTCCCATTGACCTCCAATGTGTTCCCCTAGGGAAAACTTTTGTGCGTCCTGCACTTAGGAAAAAGACCTTGAAGTGGGGATATTGCTCTGTGGTCCCTGAGCATCCGACAGTCTGAAAATCGTGCCAGCTTGTATCGCGTTATTACTGGTGGCCATATCTTGTTAAAGATATCAAGGAATTTGCTGAATCTTGTGCCACATGTGCCCTCAATAAGTCCCTTTATCTCAAGCTAGTATTCTGCAACATTTGCCTATACCTCTGCTCCTTGAACCCACATCGCCATGGAGTTTATCACTGATCTACCACCCTCCCTGAATAATTTAGGCATTTGGGTGGTTACAGACCAATTTTTGAAAATATCCCACCTCACGCCACTACTCAGTCTTCCTTTTGTTCTTCAATTGGCAAGCCATTTCTTTCAACATATGTTTTGTCTGCATGAAGTTCCTCAACAAATCATTTAAGATTGAGGCATCCAATTTATGTGGAAATTGTGATGTGCTCTCTTCTCTTATCTAGCGTACCATCCTCAAACAAATGACCAGGTTGAAAGGGTGAACCAGGTTCTGGGTAACTACCTGCACCACTTTGTCTATGCATTTCAAGATGACTGAGACAATTTTCTACCCTGGGCACAATTCTCCTACAACCACCTGGATTCATTCGGTGACTTACCCTTCTATATAGTTTATGGCCAGTATCCTCGTTCTGCTTTCCCTCTACAAATCTCTTCTGACATTCCTGCTGAGGATGCCTAGACTTTATGTAGGTCTGGCGTGAAGCTATTCACTCCCTTAAACTAGCAGTTTCACGCATGAAGAAACGAGCTTATAAGGAAAAATGACCTCCTCCAATCTTTACCCCTGGAGATAAGGTGTGGTTATTCTCAAAGTGTGAATACTCAACCTCTTATCCCAAAAGGTTGTTCCTCTATCCCCTGTAGCTGACACTGCTGATGTTTTTAAAATGATCCTAGCCAGGAAGACTGTTAGAGGGAAGCAGTAATATCTTGTGGACTGAAAAGGGTTCGAGTCAGAAGAGAGGCCCTGGGGACCAGGCAACAACATTCTCGACTAGGACGTTGTGCTAAAGTTCCATCACGCCAAGAAAAGAGGCTCTATTGAGTACCGGTCCTACTTAGACTCTGCTCCATGACGTAGCTATACCACTGCTTGTGGTGGTCCAGTGGATCCACATCCCAGGCCTGGATTAGGCCCCCCGCCAAGCTGCCTCTAACTTGCGTCCCTGTTCTCACCACCATCATGGCTCAGCAGTTCTAGCAGATTTTGCAGCAGACTCAACCACTGAATCAGCTGTCCGCCATGATGCAGCAACTCCTCTCCGCCCAGAAGCAGCTGCAGTCCCCTCCGTTGGCCTCTTCTATGGATCCTGTGGCGTCCATCGGTCCCAAGCTCCATTTGTGCTTGCCAACGAAATTTGACGGGGAGTCTAAGCTCTGCAGGGAATTCATCACACAATGCTCCATGCACGTTGAACTGATGGTCAACCAGTTTTCAATTGAACTTTCCAAGGTGACATTCGTGGTCAGCCTTCTCTCTGGGAAAGCCTTGGCTTGGGCCACTCCCCTCTGGGACAGACGCGCCCCAGTGATGACTAATCTCCATGCCTTATTAACAGAATTCCGCAACGTCTTTAAGGAACCTGCATGAGCATCCAATGCCGAAACTGCACTCTTGAACCTGTGTCAAAGGGAATTCCTCTGTCGAAGACAACACTGTTCAATTCCGCACTTTGGCCTAAAAACTTTCATGAAATGATGCTGCCTCATGTGCCACTTTCAAAAAAGGTCTCTCCAGCCGAGTAAAGGATGTGCTTGCCTTGCGGGATATTCCTTCTTCCCTAAGTGAGCTTATCCATTTGGCCACACGCATCGATGTGCGCTTTCGCGAGAGACAGGAAGTGCTTCTTCATGAACGCGAACCACTTCGGGCACGCCGTCTACCCCATCTGGCTCCGGTGTCCCAAAGGCCTCCACTGTCACCTCCAGAAACCCCCGTTGAGGAACCTATGCAAGTGGATAGAGCCCTCCTGACCAAGCAAGAACGGTCGAGACAGCGGGAATTTAACCTATGTCTCTATTGTGCCAGTCCTGAGCACTACCACTGACACTAGCCACAATGTCTGGGATATGCAAGCACCTAGGTCAATTAGGTGAGGCATCCTTAGGTGTGAGCATTTCCTCTCTACGTCTGACTATGCCCATGCAAATCATGACCGGTTCCGGTGTGTGCGTTTAACTTCCTGCTTTTCTGGACTCGGGATCAGCCGGAAACTTAATGGACGCTGCCCTGGTGACTAAGTTTCGCCTCCCAATGGTCCGTCTTGAGAAACCGCTGGTCATCTCCTTAGTGAGTGGTGAACTTCTTAGCGACTCCATCCAGTATTTCACGGAACCATTGTCACGTGGAGGCGCTACACAAGGAGAAGTTCACGTTCCATGTGTTACCCTATTCTTCCTCAGCAATCCTCTTGGGGCTTCTATGGTTGCAACGCCATGCCCCTATGCATAATTGGAAGACAGGCAAAGTCACACATTGGGGACAAGACTACCAGTCCCGCTTTCTTATAACATTTCGCCCGGTGCACCCCACTTCTCCACTGACGTCCTTAAAGGGGTTGTCTCGCTACAATGATTGGGTTTTAATTAAAAGATCTTTAAAAAACAAGCAGCTTTGCAATATATGTTCATTACAAATGTCCTACTGATTTTGAGCTAGCCCTGTTCATAGGAGTGCATCAGCTTCTCAATTCTATAGCAGCCGACCTGTTGATCCTTATCTTACTGGCTGTCAGGTCTGAATGACTCATCACCTTTGAAGACAGGTCGGAGCAGAGAGCCCCTCCCACACAGAATGCTTCTGTAGTGTAGGGAGGAGGAGGGAGGACTCTGGCTTCTGTGTCTGTGCTGCCTGGATTAACCCTGTGTGTGCCTGCTTCCTCCTGCTCTCTACACAGATTGAGCAGAGATTAGGCTGATCAATAGATGTGACAGCAGTGACCCTGTTTGTTACTATAATCATGATGTCTGTGGAGCTGTAACTATAATAATACTATACAGATTGTGAACAGTTCATGCTGTGCTGTACTAGGGACACATCCTGAGTAACACTTTGCAGCTTCCCTGCCTCTGTTCTGAGAGGGTTTGTTTGTTGTTGCTGGAGATGTGGAGATATGTAAGCTAAGCAGAGGGTATAGGAACACTTGCAGCCCCTCTGTTCTGCTATTAGCAATCATAGACCTCTCTAGGCAGGCACACACAGGGTTAACTCTGGCAGCAATCCCCCTGCTGTATCGAAGTTACCGGTGGATAGCTGCCTGTGTGCTGAGGGGAGGGGGGAAGAGGCAGAGAAGCTAGCACGCCCCTCAATTCAACTCCCATTCACAGACAGAGGCTGAAAGCTATTAATGAGACAACTCCTTTAAAGTCTATGCCGGGTCTCTCTGCGGAATATCGGGACTTTGCTGACGTGCTTTCGCAAAACAGGCAGAGATGCTTTCTCCTCATGGTCCGTACGATTGCCCCATAGACCTTCTGCTCAGTACTAATCCTCCCCATGGCAGGGTCGATCCATTGTATGTACCTGAAACTGCGGCCATGTCTGCCTACATACAGGAGATTCTCCAGAAAGGCTTCATCTGCAAGTCTTCCTCTCCAGCCGGAGCCGGGTTCTTCTTTGTAGAAAAAAAGGACAGCTCGCTATGTTCCTGTATAGATTACCGCGGCCTCAATAAAATAACCATTAAAAACCGTTACCCCTTACCGCTAATCACGGAACTCTTTGACTGACTCCGCGAAGCCTGGATTTTTTCCAGGTTGAATTTACGAATGGGCCTACAATCTTGTTCAAATCCAGTAAGGGGATAAGTGGAAGATGGCTTTCAACACCCGTGATGGGCATTTTGAATATTTAGTTAGGCCTTTTGGCCTGTGCAATGCTCCGGCGGTCTTTCAGGAGTTTGTTAAAATAAATTTCCATGATCTCTTGTACTCCTGTGTAATTGTATACTTGGTCGACATTCTGGTATTCTCTCCTAATTTGGAAGCCAATCAGTCTCATGTGCGCCAGGTACTAAGATGTCTTCGAGAAAACCATCTCTACACCAGACTGGAGAAATGTTGCTTCCACCAAACCAGACTCCCCTTCCTCAGCTACATCATCTCAGACAAGAGGTTTCAAATGGACCCGGCTAAGTTGTCCGCCGTCTTGCAATGGCCTTGTCCCGTCAGTCTTTGGGCATGCAGCGCTTCTTGGGGTTTGCCAATTACTATTGTCAGTTTATCCCACACTTTTCCACGGTGATAGCTCCAATTGTGACACTCACTAAGAAGAATGGCAACCTGAAGCTGTGGCCACAGGCGGCCAAAGATGCTTTCTCAACTTAAGTCAGCATTTGCCTTCAGCTTGTTGCCTTGAGCAGAATTTTCCTATAATTCCCTGGACTCAGAGTTGGCTGGTGCCTCTCCATTCTTTGTGGTATATGGACAACAGCCCCGCCCACCTCTCCCTCTGTGGTCCTCTTCTGATATAAGTGTTGTGGACATTCTGGTCCGGGATTTGAAGGCTATCTGGAGTGACACTCAACAATCCCTGCAACGGGCCTCCGCTCAGATGAAGGTTCGAGCAGATAAGAATAGGAGACCTGCTCCATCCTTTGCTCCCGAGGATAAAGTCTAGCTGTCCGCTAAATACATTCGCCTGAATATCCCCAGCTACATGCTGGGTTCGTGGTTCCTGGGTTCTTTTGAGGTGTTGAAGAAGATTAATCCAGTGGCCTATAAGCTCTGTCTCACTCCTATGATGCGTTTCCCGAATTCCTTCCACGTCTCCCTGCTTAAACCACTCATCTTGAATTGTTTTTCTCGGAAGGTCGCAACCCCTTCTCCCATGGCTGATACCACTGATGTCTTTGCCGTGAAGGAGATCCTGGTCATGAAGATGATCAGGGGGAAATGGTAGTTCCTTATTGACTGGAAGGGTTCGGGCCTGAAGAAAGATCTTGGGAGCCGGAAGACAACATCATGAACTGTAAGACTTCCCTGTAGACTGTAAGCCCTCTCGGGCAGGGACCTCTCTCCCTCTGTACCAGTTGTTAATCACTTATTGTCACTTTGTAATTGTCTGACCAATGTTATTTATGTACCCGCCTGAAATGTACAGCGCCCTGGAATCAAGGGTGCTCCAAAATAAATGATAATAATAATAATAAGCTTCTTCTGAAATTTCTCCAGGCCAGAAAGAGGGGGAAGCCAAGAGGGGGTATTGTCATGGGTGTTTCTGCGGCTCCTGCTCTGAGCCTCAGGTGCAACTGTGCCCCTGCTGCGCCAACGAGTGGCGCTGCGACCCGCACTTGCAATCCTGATGCCGGCCCTCTCACCCTGCCTTGCTCCCTGCGCTGTCTCTGATGGCCAGCAGGCATGTCCCCGCTTGTGAAATTTAAAGAGTCAGCGTGCTGATAATTGGGTAATTGCCAGGCGCTGGTCTTATATTACCCAGCCTGCCTCTGACTTCCCTGACAAATCCATAGTGCCCTAGCCTATGCAAGGGAGCATTTCAGAACTCGTTCTTGTTGTTCCCATGAACGAGTTCTGTTTGCATCCATCCTTTGACCACGAACCTGTGCCGCCTGTTCTGACCTTCCTGCCTATCCCCGACTACTCGTTTGCCTCACAATTCGGTACCTTCCTGCACCTCGGCTGCTAGTCGCGTCAGGGGTATTGACCTGGTGATGTTCTACAGCAGCAAGACCACCCTGCCTTGCGGCGGGCTCTGGTGAATACCAGTCCTACTTAGACTCCGCTCCCTGGCGCAGCTATATCACCGCGTGGATCCACATGCCAGGCCTACCACTATATCTATCTCTCGTATGGCAGCTTCATCATTCTCCCTCATGTGCTTCCTCCCATCCCTTCCTACCCAACAGGGAGATTACGTGTAACATGGTATGGGTGGCAACTAGTAGCATGTAAAATACCATTACCCGATACTGGTTTCCTGTAAGATTTGTTCACAACCTTACCTGTACTAACATCACCCAAAAAGGATAGATCCATAAAGGAAAGTTCTTTCATCTGAGATTCACAGTAAAAGAGAGATTGATATCAATTTCATATATATTGTACAACAAACTATAGTCTATAGTCAACAAACTTTGGTACGGCAGATACAAGTTCCTCTCCAGACCAACAAAGTGTCATCAATATATCTGCTGTACCAATATATAGATGGAACACCTTTTTGGATCTATTGTGATCAAATCTTACAGGAAACCAGTATCAGGCAATAGTTTTATACATGTTGCTACTTGCCACCCATACCTTGTAACACGTAGGGCGACATGTATGAACGGGGCTGTGCCAGATATCTGGCGTCTTTTTAGCCCGATATCAGGAGCAGCCCCGTTCATACATGTTTAAATCTCCTGCACGTCATTCTCAGGAGCATTATATTTTGTAATGTACCCGATCTAGGGAGGCGTGCTGCAGGCAGGGCACACTAGTACCATAGCGAAGCTACATATTTATAGCTGCGCTAACAAATTTCTAGACTATTACTGCTGGAACAGGTAGAGTACTTTCAAAGCCAGAACTGTCGCCCTAGCACTAGAATGCGCCTGATTTATGACCCACTGTAGAGTGGGTTCATAAATCAGGCTTATTCTAGGCTATTATTATGTGCATGAAGTCTGGCGTTCACATGCCAAATTTCATGCAAGTCGCCCGCAATATCCTTGTTGGGGAGCTGATTAGGGCCAGGAGAAATTGTTGTTGGGATGAAGATTATAATAGTGAAAAAGTCAATGTCATCAAATGTTTACAATGCCAGGGAGACAGCATGAGTAAGCTACGATGAGCCATAAACATAGTTGCACAGAAAAATAGATGAGATTTACTATATGGTAATAAGTGAACAGATTGTGTTAACAACTCATCAGGCTTTAATATTCATATTTAAACTCCGTATAGTGTACAGTATCCAAAAATTGTTGCAATAATCAAAAAATGGTAGATCCATGTTTAAGATATATTCTTCAGCACGGCTTTCACTTCATATCTAGGAAACTCAAAACTATAGGTAGTGTGCTTCTACCTTGCCTCTTCATAGAACTGCCACCTACTGGCCAATCCACAACATGGCTTTGCGTTGAGGGTAGCTACAGTGGGTACAGAAAGTATTCTGACCCCTTTAAATTTTTCACTCTTTCTTTCATTGCAGCCATTTGGTAAGATCAAAAAAAGTAATTTTTTTGCTCATTAATGTACACTCTGCACACCACCCCCCAATTTTGAAAGAAAAAAAATAGAAATGTAGATATTTTTGCAAATTTATTAACCAAGAAAAACTGAAATATCACACGGTCATAAGTATTCAGACCCTTTGCTGTGACACTAGTATTTAACCCATTTCCTTCTGACCCTCCTTGAGGTGGTTCTACTCCTTCATTGGAGTCCAGCTGTGTTGAATTAAACTGATTGGACTTGATTAGAAAAGGCACACACCTGTCTATATTAGACCTCACAGCTCACAGTGCATGTCCAAGCACATGAGAATCATGAGGTCTAAGGAACTGCCCAAGTAGCTCAGTTACAGAATTGTGGCAAGGCACAGATCTGGCCAAGGTTACAAAAATATTTCTGCAGCACTCAAGGTCCCTAAGAGCACAGTGGCCTCCATAATCCTAAAATGCAAGAAGTTTGGGACGACCACTAGGGATGAGTGATATTATCGCCAACAGTTGAAATCGGCACGGTTTTTAGGCTGATCGGAAATTTCCGATGATGCGATATTTTAGGTGACAATCTGACAGATAATCTATTACTATCGCATTTCCTGTCATTTTGGCGCCCAGCCAATCAGCTCCGAGGATAGAGGGGGGTGAAGAGGATGTACAACGTCACCACTTTGCGGTGTATGGATCTCACTGGCTGCAAAAATCACGTGACCTCGTTTTATCTATGCAACTGCATTTCCTGTTTGAGCTCATACTCTGTCTATCACACTTCACAGCAGGATGTCTCTCTGCCTTTAAACTAATAGCTGTTTTAACAGCTCTGATAGTCTCTTCTAATACAAGAAAACATCCATCTACCTACAGCTCAGAATAGAGTTAGATTAGAGAATTTTCCATTCTTATTTAGTTAGAGAAAGTTTTAAGGATATCTGCTGGTGTGTGCAGCTGCGGGGGAGAGAGGAGGCTGCAGGGGGGGTGGGAGGAGGAGAGGCATTTGAAAGGAAGATATTTTGCAGCTAGGTGTGTTCTGTGATCTTTAATTGAAAAAGCATTGGTTTTTAACACTTTTTTGGCCAGCAGACCTCTGATTGGAGATGAAATTGTCCCTGTTTTTTCAGTTCTATTGCAATCACTGCGTGTCAGTGTTCCCAAAAACCGGCCTAACTTATCCCTGTAACTTTTAAATAGTTTTATCAAAGTCTGTGCGTCTGTTTGCCGCAAAGAGCTCAGTTGTACGCATATTGTATTATACATATTTGACAGTAAATTACACCTGTTGTCAGTGGTGCGAAGGCCGCCATATTAATCCATATAAAATTTAAATACTCTTATTGCAGTCCGTGCGTCTGTTTGGCGCATAGAGCTCAGTTCTACGCAAATTGTGTTATACATATTTCATAGTAAATAACGGCAGTTGTCAGTGGTGCGAAGGCCGCCATATTAATCCATATAACATTTAAATACTTCTATTTCACTCAGTGCGTCTCAGTTTGGCGCAGAGAGCTCAGTTGTATGCATATTGTGTTATACATATTTGATAGTAAATTACGCCTGTTGTCAGTGGTGGCAAAACCGCCATATGTAATTCATATAACTTTTTAATACTTCTATTTCACTCAGTGCCTCTCAGTTTGGCGCTAATCGTGCATTTGTACGATAGTTTGTTGAAAACTATCAACTGCTAGTCCAACTGGGCAGTTGTAAATCTCAGGGACTGAAGAAAGAACACGTGTTACGGTGTTACGGTTCTTCCACCAGACCGCATTTCACAGATATTTGATAGAAACAATTATTTTTCTAATCTTAGTTGGCTGTTGGAAATTAGAGGGATTTAAGAATAGCTGTGATTTGCCATCTTTCAATAAGAGACTGTGAAAAACTCTTCCATACTCTTTCAGAACCCACGGGACTGCAAAATACCTTCCTTTCAACTGCCTCTCCTCCGCCCCCCCCCTCCTGCAGCCGCCTCTCTCCCCCGCAGGTGGCACATGCGACACACAGAGACCGTCTTAAAAGGGTTTTATCATTTCATTAAATGGTCTTCAGAATAAGGGGACAGTGAAAACAAGCAACTTTGAAATTTGGGATGTCATTAGCAAAGTTGTCTTGTATTCACAGTATTCCTTATCTTGTGTTTTTGTTTACACTGATATCCAGTGCTGGTCGAATCCCTCCGGATCCCTCCTCCTTGCATTTCACTAGCTGAGAGCTCATTTACGTTCTGTACAGCCCCCGGTCGATTCACGGAGCTGTGTCTGTCACTCAGAGTAAGGGATCGTCACAATTTCACTTTATACAGGCAGAAGAAACAGAATTACACTGAAGGGCTTACACAATCAGGAAATAGCACAATTTGTGTCGATCCCTGCCTGACTCAGAGTTAGGGGCCATAGCATTTTCTCTTTCCACACCCAGCAGAAACAGACTGCAACAGATTCTACAATGAGAAAACATAACAGTTTTGTCCCGGTGCCTAACTCTCCTGCATAGAAGGGTGATCTGTGCTGTTCGTAGAAAGTGGTAACACATCTCCAGCTGTGACAGGAGATGAGTTCAGTTGCTCAGTCTAGATTGAATGCAGCCTGTGGTATGTATACAGCTCTTACAGAATAAGAGGGAAAGACACAGTGACATGTGGATTCAGGCAGAGAGGGGAGGGGGGAGAGTCTCGGGAGCCAGCATGCACAGTGAAGGGGGGGATGATGTCACCCAGCTGGGAGGGGAAGAAACGCCCCTGCATCTCCAGAGTTGAGAAGCTGAGAGCAGTGTGAATTAGCCGAACTAAGGAAGCGATACATCCCCTTTAAGATCATGGTGCATGACTATCTGCGTCTCAACACCGATGTTTTTGGGTATGTTCCGGACCTAATTGACTTCTGGATATCCAAAATGGATGAATGGTTTCTAACAGACATTTGTTCTTCACAATTGTCAACAGTGGGCGAAGCCAGCCCTGGCACTCACCGCACCCACTGTAACTCCGGCCCTGCTAGCTGAACCTGTGTGTTAATAGATGACGGATGCCAGCCCTGGCTCTCACCGCACCCACTGTAACTCCGGCCCTGCTAGCTGAACCTGCGTGTTAATAGATGACTAACACCAGCCCTGGCTCTCACAGCACCCACTGTAACTCAGGCCCTGCTAGCTGAACCTGTGTGTTAATAGATGACAGATGCCAGCCCTGGCTCTCACCGCACCCACTGTAACTCCGGCCCTGCTAGCTGAATCTGCGTGATCCACGTTTACAGCCTCACCCGCCTTGATCAGTAAATTCCTTCAACCCACTTGACAGTAGAATCCAGGATTTTCAGACAGGCCTCGTTGACCAACTGGGGACATCTGTTTCGTTTGCTTCACATTCTAATGTCATGATGGATGTCACCAGTAGAATGGCAAGTAGCTCTAGCGGCAGCGGTATTGAAAAACTTTTTTTTTTATTAAATATAGTTTCTTATTGCGAAATTTTCTGCTGATGGTCCATAAGGGCACCAGTGTGTGTTTTTGGGTCATGCTGCGTTACAGAATGTGGATAGTCAATGTCCATTTCACTAAAAAATTGCTTCAAAGACTCCTTTTTCTGGCACTTTTTAATCTGTGGTTCAAGCGGGTTTGAGGGTCATGCTGTGGTACAGGACAGGTATAGTCAATGTCCAGTTAAACTAAAATGGTGGTTGAAAGACTCCTTTTTCCGTCACTTTTTAATCTGTGGGTCATGCAGATTTAAGGGTCATGCTGCGGTCCAGGACAGGGATAGTCAATGTCCAATTCAACTAAAATGGTGGTTCAAATAATACTGCCTTCTGGCACTTATTAATTTGTGGGTGATGCAGGTTTAAGGGTCAGGCTGTGTACAAGACAGGATAGTGAATAGTCTGTGAGTTTTTTCTGTGACTCTTGTTT
>JAODAL010037201.1:0-40715 GCA_025379985.1 Phyllomedusa bahiana | reverse complement strand
GGGTGTTTTGAGGATGTCGCCTACAACCTTAAAATTCTCACATTTATTCTTTAGTACAGCAAACAGGCGCATTACGGGGGACGGGAAGACCCATTTAAAAGTGGTTTACCTAGCCTAATTTGGGTCAAACCTAAAACTCTAAACCTGACCCCCAGTAGAACAGTTCATAGATAAACACATTTACCTAAAAATTGCGCAATAAAATTGGTACCTGATGCCGGGTTTCCTGAAAAAATCATACATGTCCCCCTTAATTTAACTTTAACGTGGGTCAGTGCTACCGCAATCCCAAAAATTAATAAGCTTTTTTCATGTTTTAGAACCTCAAAAATAAAACCTTTTTTGCTTTGCATTGCCATTTTCTGAGAATAGAAATAGTAATTGTGTTCCATTTTTAATTATTGTTTAGGTATTAAATGGAAGAGTTGAATGTGTTTTACATTTTTTTACTGTAATATTTAGTCCTCCTAAAGGACATGTGATCAATTGGTCACAAGTGCGTTATGTTTCATTGCTGATGTACTGCATTCTTACTTATCTCCTCTTAAATTCTGCCTTCTAGCCTCTGGTACACTGTATTAGGAGTACAGTTATGTAACTGAAATCTTCATTAGGCCCTGGCTACCATAACAACCTGTAGCCGAGGGCACAGCAGAACTTTTTCATGGCTTAAATAGTACAGTTGCACTGAATGCAGCTTTTAAAAGGGGTTTAAAATTGACTGGGATCAAGTTTTTCCCCAATAGGGGTCGCTAATGGAGACTATCAGCTGCATTTAACATCCAACACCAAAGGGGCCATTTTTTCACACGGCTTAAAATGGGCCGTATTTGGGGGTCCGTAATTCGCACAAAGTGCCCAATTAGGGGCCGAAAAGGGCCCTTTCATTACGGTAACCCAAAGCTTCAAAAAACTATGGATTACGTTCCCCCCCCCGCCGGCAAGCCCCGGGGGGGAAAATTGAATTGAATTGCTAGGGGCGTACACCCCCCGGAAATTTTCAAGTCTATGGCCGGCAAAGTCCCGGCCCCTGCTCGGGGTCCCCCTCCCCCGCCCCCCCCCCCGGGTCACACGCCAAATTTGCGGGGCGTAATTACGCCCTGCAAATACACCGTGGAAATGGCCTAACCTTATCTTTTACTGGCCCTCGCTTTAAAAGATACCAAACATTTCATACTATGTCAGGTGACGCTAGGGGTTAATGGCAATGTCTTTCCTATTCCTTGTAATAGTTTCCTAATCCTATTCTTTCTATTGTCTGACACAGTATAAAACTGCCTCATGATGAAGTGGAAGGAAGCATTCAGGTCACCTCAGCACAAGATGCTATTGTGATACATTCATTATTGCAGCAAAATACAGCACAGAACAAATGAGCATCAACACGGACAGAAATAAAAATTTCTCAAAACCATAACTTATCACAAAGCACAACGAACACCTCGGCAGAAAGATAAAAATCATTAATATAATTTACTGTTCACAGGCTTTTCACCGTAGACTGACAGTCTCATCGAAATTGATGCAACGATGCTCTGAAATCTGGAAATGACAGAACACAATGTATTTTCTGGGTGAGATTAGAGCCAGTGATCTAGTTCAGCTCCCACTTCATAACATCATCAAACTGTGCGCGCTAGTCAGTGGGGAAGAATCACAGCTGAACATAAATCAATAGGTAAAAAGCAGGCCGGCAGCTAGCCAGATGTAACACAGTAGGAGGAGATGAGGAACCTCAGTAATACAAAGGGCTAAATGCCCCAGACTTTTCTTTTAAAAAATTCATGGGACATTGTTACACAACATAACACGTGGGTATCACAACATTTATTATTTTTTCCTGGAAGTTTGTCACTATGGGCAGTCATTTTATATTGTTTAACTGTGCTTTAAACCTTTTACTGAAAAAGGGCACGGGACCCAACCCCCATGTTTCCCCCTCCAATAAGGGGGTGACATGAGCTTACAGCTAGTTAACCCCTTAATCCAGGCCTGAAAAGAAAGTTAGTGACCAGAACGATTTTTTTGTTTTTGCCCCTTTGCTTTTCAACGGTTTAACTTTTTTTTTTTTTAATCGCAGTTGGATAGGCCTCTTTTTATTCGAGAAAATTGTATTTATGGGGAATATTTTAAGTTCACCTATAAAAATTGCAGGATTTTTTTTTTTAATTTTTAAATAAAAATTTTTTTGTTTTTTTTACATTTTTTTTACCCCATTCATATTTCACACGTAAAAAGTAATAACACATTAAAACGGTCATGTAACCCCCAAAAGGGTTATTTTTTGGTTGTAAAGCACAAAATTTAAAAAATTTAAAATTTTTTTTTTTTTTAATTTTTTTCCAAAAAACCCAAAAAAAAAACCTTTTTTAGAAAAAAATTTTAAAAAAATTTTTTTGAATATTCAAAATTTTAAACAAAAATCGTTTCACTGCCACAGGCGTGTTCGGGACAGCACACAGGCTGGCTATCACTGGTTTTGTAACAGACAGCACTGGGGCCCACTTATCCCCCCAAGCGACGGCAGCCGTTCCCCCGGGCTCTTCGGGGCACCGGGTGCTCCGATCCCCGACGAGCAGAAACCCTTTAATTGCGGTGCGGTATAGACGAACAACCCGCAACAGTTGACGTCAAAAGTCAGTGGGCGGTCATTAACGGGTTAAAAATGCTAAAAATATATATACTTTTCTGTTTTACTTTGAAAGAATATTGAGAAATGTTCATTCAAGAAACAAATGGCATCCCATATACAAAGTTAAAAGGCGTTCCCAGGCTTGGGGGGTTTAAAACAGCAATCGTATTTTTTCTAAGTACGAGCTGTTACACTGCAGTGCAGGAGATTTATCTCTTCATTTAAAAAAATGTACTGTGTCTTGGGACTGAAACCAAAGCTTATTTTATCTTTTTAGGATAATTGTTTGCTCAGTCTCAGTCTTTTCATCGGTTAACGTTCTAAGCTCTCTGCTCTGATCAGATGCAGTTATGGTCAGGAAAACCCGGAAAAACATAGAAAAAAAAACCCGGTTTCACTCGAAACAAACATGTCTCTTACTGAGACTAAAGTAAAATCTATTGACCAATCTATTTAGAAAAAGTATTCATTTAACTGTCCCTTCATGTTGAAAGCTAATCTTTGTGGTAAGAAAACCTCATATAGAACATAAGAAAAACCACGCAAGCCCTTTACAAATTTTTAAGCTTTTTTGGGAGGTACATGGTGTAAGAATCACTGTGCAGTATGTGAAAGAAAAGCATTTTTTCTACTTGTCGTTAAGCTCTTCCACATCAGAACTATCATAAAGAATTGATCTGTATAGATCTTAGAAACTACATGACTAAAAAAAATGGCTTTATGATTTATTCTTCATGCAACATGAAACACTTTGATTAGTGCATAAAATCTAATGTATTTATGAATATTTTCCATTATACTAATGGCCCTAGCTTGTACTCACCGTTTTAAATACTATCCTTACATATTATTTTTTCTAAATAAAGTAACATTTTTAATTAAAACCCCAAAAACCCAAATGTCAAAAGGGCCAAAAACATAAAACTTTTACTCCCCTTGGGGTGGAAAAAAAAATAAAAAAAAAAAAAACACCAACCCCCCCCGGCGAAAAAAGCTTTTTTGGGTTAAAAACCCCAAAATGTACAAGGAATTTTCATTTTTCATTTTTTTTGCCCCGGTCACTGTTTTAAAGGGGGGGTTCACACATTGTTCATCTTACCTCCTGTTTCTTGGTTTAATTTTGAATTCAGGGGGGTTTACTGGCTTCTACACTCAGTAGAAGCCAGGTCTGAAGCTAAGCAACCAGTGTGGCAGCCTATCAGGAGAGTTAAACGGTCTGTGCTACAGCGACCTGAGGAGCGATGCCCCATACAAAGGGGAAAAACTCAGAAAAAGGTAGGGCAGGTTTTGACACCTATTGCAAAAGTGATTTTTTTTTTGCAAGATCTTTTAAAATAAAAGCAATCCTTGTAGTGAACAACCCCTTTAAGGATAGTGCCCAGATATTGCAGGGAAAATTTAGAAAAGTCAACATACCATAAAAAAAGTTTTTTAAACATGGTTTTTTGTTTTTGGTGCAATTTTTGTGTTTTTGGGAAACTACAGTAAAATAATTTACTGTAATGAATACAGAAATGCTTTACATTTTTGATTTAACTGTGGCAGAAAAAAATAATAAAAAAGCACATGTGAATGCAGACTAGGCTAGGTCTACACAGCGCAGGATTTTGGTCAGTCTTTCAGCGGATTTGTATATTCAACCCTTGAAAACCGTCCGTGTCCGCGCTATGAGACCAAAAAAATAATTCGTGTGTGTCTGTACAGAATGGATTTTTTACTGAGATTTTCCTAAAACGAAAACCATTCAACTGAATACAGAACATGGTTTATATCCGTAGGGCTGACGTCAGATTCCCGCAGCCCTAATGTACTGGGCAGATAGGAATCTGAAATCCAAACCATGCAAAAGAATGGCACAGTCCAGCAATTTGAAAATGCTGTCAGACTCTGGGTGCCATTTTCAAATTGCTGTGTATATCTAGCCTAAGAAACCACTATAAACTAATTCCACAAAACGGAGATAATTAATATTTAGGTCTTGTTCATATGTTTTTGAAGTAGATGTATTCTCATGTGCTCTCGTTGTGGTCAATGTGCATCCATGAACGGTCCTAGTGGCTTAGTTCTAGTAAATACAATAATCTGATGATATTGGCTTGCAAATGTATAGGATTTTGATAGTTTGGCAGAGTGCTGCAGGCAAGCACTCAAGTATGTACATGAAAACAGCGCATGGACAGGTAGACATTTGCTAAAAAAAAATCTACATGCAGTTAGGGTAATATGGGTATCAGAGTGAAAATTAAACATGATTTATGAATACTTAAAGGGCCACGACCATCAACATTTTTTGTTTACATATTGACAAGCAATATGGGCCACATGTATGAAAACTGTCTAGGTCTAAAACTTACCTTGTTGCCCATAGCAACCAATCAGAGCGCCCCTCTAATTTTTCCAGAGCACCATATGAAATGAAATGGGCACTGTGATTGGCTGCTATGGGCAACAAAGTGAATTTTAGACCTAGACAGTTTTCATACATGTGGCCCTATGTGACTATTACATGGCTTTTTTAAATTGGGTGGTTCTTTTTTAAATATAATTTTTTTTAAAGTTTGCTTATGTATATTACTTCCTAGTTTGTCTCTGTGAGCACTGATAGCACAACAGCGAGAGAATTCCTTGATGTGTTCATTCAGGCCATGAAAGGTGCAATTCTTATCAACAGGATCTGATATGTGTGAAGACAGCTGGAAATCTCCCTGTTCTACAGTGCAGAAAAAGATTACCCCATTATCGTTTCATGTATTGTTTTTGTCAGTGCTCTGTCAATCTAGCCTAATCCTATCTTTCCCTGTCCAGAGACCAACAGAGTGATCATTATGTCATTCCCTGCTATTTGTAATGAGAATACATGCAGGTAAGCAGCTGCTGCAGTAAAGTGAGATTCTGCCATTCAGAATTTTTATCTCTTCACTATTGCAGCTAAATGGGACAAGATTGTTATGTATTTTTTAATTATATAGGACTCCCAAAATAAAATAAAAAAATACTGGCAAAGATTTTAAACAAAAAGATACTCCTTTTTGATGAAAGTGTCTGTTTCACAAACTCTATGTGATGCTACCAACTGTCGACACAATAAGTATCTCTAAACAGAGGAAAAATAATTATGGAAGCCTTCTTTTGTTGGACTCATGGGCCTTCTTTCCTCGGGGTTCCTAGGTAGCTGAAATGGTTGCATTGGTGCTATGTCTGCCAGTGTTCCTGTACACCAGATACAGTGATGATCCACCACGTGGTGTCACAAAACAAGAATAGTGATGTCACACTGTGAAATCAGAGGAAAAGGTTACTGAACACAAGGATGTCACAGTATGGGGATGATATGAACAGGTACTGTATCAGAATAAGGATTAGAAACATTCTGATGTCACTGCTAAGGGTATAGGACCAGGGAGATGTCACAGCACAAAGATAAGAAACACTGTATGATAATTCAAACTTAATGGGGTTTTGCCACGAAGTAAAAATGATGTGGGAAACTTGCGAACTGTCATGGGGGCTGGCGCGGGCGCCGCTGCCCCCCCACGGCCGCCCCCCTGCCCACAGGGGGTCCGGCGCGGGAGCCGTGGCTGCCTGCGACCATCCCCCTGCTGCCCGGACGCCGCTCACCTTACCTGTCCACGCTCCTGTGTACGCTGATCCTGCCTGTCCCAGCCGCCGCACACGTACCCGCTGCCTAGGGCGCGCGCGCGACGGCTGGTCTGGATTTAAAGGACCAGCGTCCCGGTAATTGGTCTTTTGCCGGGCGCTGGTCCTATTTAAGAATACGCCCCCAGCACTCTCTGCCAGTTCGTTGGTGTGCGTTGCCTAGTTGAGAGTGTTGGAAAGTCCTGTTTGATACCCGTGTACCAGTCCGTTCCGCTACGTTTCCTGACCTTGCCTGTTTTCCGCCTGCCCTGACCTTATGCCCGTCTCTGACCACGAAACTCTGCCGCCATCCCTGACCTTCTGCCTGTCCCTGACTACGCCTCTGGATTACAATTCTGTACCTCGCAGTACCCCGGCCGCCATCGCAAGAAAGTCACGTCAGGGGTAGCGACTTGGTAGCCTCACGCCACAGCAAGTCCATCCCACTTTGCGGCGGGCTCTGGTGAATACCGGGGGCTACTTAGACTCCGCCCCCTGGCGTGGCTTAACTACCATCGCTTGCGGTGGTCCAGCGAATCCACTGAACCCTTACAGTACGAACTGGCCATGGATTCTGCCAGGGTACCTCTGCCCGAACTCCGGGATGTCCCGACGGCCATCGCACAGCAGAGCCAGCGTATTGACCAGCTCGTGGCCATGATGCATTGCGGCCCGTCTACCTCCGCCTGCAGCTGCCGCCTCCATGCCAGCACCAGTTGCTCCTGCAGCCATGGCTCTACCTCCTCCTGCACCGGAACCTTCTCTGCATCTGCCGCTGCCTTCACGCTATGATGAGGCCCTGAAGAAGTGCAGAGGCTTCATCAGTCAATGCTCCATCCACCTCGAGATGTTGGGGCATCAATTCCCTACCGAGAGGGCTAAGGTGGCCTTCATAATTAGCTTCCTAATAGGCGAAGCTCTGGCCTGGGCTACTCCGCTATGGGACCGAGGAGGTCCTTTGACGGCAGATCTACAAACTTTCCTCCAGGGGTTCCGCACCGTCTTTGAGGAACCTGGCCGCACCTCCTCCGCTGCCGCAGCTCTGCTCCATCTCCGTCAGGGCGACTCTACGGTGGGCCACTACTCCGTGCAGTTCCGCACTCTAGTCTCTGAGCTGGACTGGAACAATGAGGCTTTGGTGGCGACTTTCTGGCAAGGTCTTTCGGGACGTATTAAAGACGAGCTCACTGGTCGGGACTTGCCATCTGCTCTGGACGACCTGATTCAGTTAGCTAGCCGAATTGATATTCGATTTGCCGAAAGACAACAAGAGCTCCGCCTCCAATGGGATATCGCCCGACCACGCCGGCTACTTCGTCTGGCTCCCGTGTTCCAACGACCTCCACTTCCTCCGCCATTGGCTCCCGAGGATGAACCCATGCAGGTTGAGAGAGCCCACCTGACCCAGGAAGAACACTCGCAGTGTCGTCTGAGGCAGCTATGCTTCTATGTGGCGGTTCTGGCCACTTCATTGGGGACTGTCCAGTGCGTCCGGGAAACTCTCGCACCCAGGGCTCGCAGGAGAGGCATCCCTAGGTGTCAGTGTGGCCTCTCCCCGTCTGACTATTCCCGTACTCTGCGGAATTTCGCCGGACAGCACCTTCCAAGCCACCACCTTCCTTGATTTGGGGTCTGCTGGAAATTTTGTTAACCAAGCTCTGGTCTCCAAATTTCGTCTTCCGGTGACCCCTCTGCAGAAACCCATGTTCGTCTCCTCCGTCAGTGGCGAATGCCTGCGCCACTCACTTTGCAGATAGTCGCCCTACACAAGGAGACTCTGAAACTACTGGTTCTGCCTCGCTCCTCTTCGGAAATCCTCCTGGACCTTCCTTGGTTGCAAGACCATACTCCGACCTTGGACTGGAACACGGGAGAAATCACCTGCTGGGGCCCCGCGTGCCACTCACGATGCCTTCCGGTACTCCGTTCTGCCCTTCGGTCCGCCTCTGTAAAGTCTACGAAGCCTCTGTCAGGTCTGCCCACTCCATACCAGGATCTTGCCGACGTCTTTTCCGAAAGACAGGCCGAAACTCTGCCCCCGCACCGGCCATTTGATTGCCCTATTGACCTGCAACCTGGTAGTACTCCTCCCCGCTGCAGAGTCTACCCTCTTTCTGTTCCAGAGAGCAAAGGCGATGTCGGAGTATATCCAGGAGAACCTCCATAAGGGCTTCATGCTCAAGTCTTCCTCGCCTGCGGGGGCCGGTTTCTTCTTTGTTGAAAAGAAAGATGGTACTCTACGACCCTGTATCGATTATCGGTGGCTTAACAAAATTACTATAAAAAATCGATACCCCCTGCCTCTGATCTCGGAGCTGTTCGATCGCCTGCGTGGCGCAAAAATCTTTTCCAAGTTGGACTTACGGGGAGCATACAACCTGATTCGTATCCGTAAAGGCGACGAGTGGAAGACGGCCTTTAATACCAGAGATGGCCATTTTGAATATCTGGTCATGCCATTTGGCCTCTGCAACGCTCCGGCGGTGTTCCAGAACTTTGTCAATGAGATCTTCCTGCGATCTCCTCTACGTCTGTGTCATCGTCTACCTAGATGATATCCTAATCTTCTCTCCTGACTTGGAAATTCACTGCCTCCACATCCGCCAGGTGCTCAAACGCCTCCGGGACCACCAGTTATATGACAAACTGGAGAAATGCCTGTTTGAACGCACCTCGTTGCCCTTCCTGGGGTACATCGTCTCGGATCAGGGCCTCCAGATGGATCCCTCTAAGCTGTCTGCAGTCTTACAGTGGCCTCGACCAGTGGGCCTTCGTGCTATCCAACCTTTTCTGGGGTTCGCGAATTACTACAGACAGTTCATTCCGCACTTCTCCACACTCGTGGCCCCACTGGTGGCACTTACAAAGAAAAATGCCAACCCCAAATCCTGGCCTCCTGAAGCTCAAGAAGCCTTTGATCGCCTCAAGTCGGCATTTGCTTCTGCTCCAGTCCTGTCTCGCCCGGACCCGCAGCGTCCGTTCGTCCTTGAAGTGGACGCCTCCTCAGTGGGTGCAGGCGCTGTCCTCTTACAGAAGACTTCCTCTGGGAAACTGCGCTCTTGTGGCTTCTTCTCAAAACTTTCACCCCAGCCGAGCGAAATTATACGATCGGTGATCACGAACTACTGGCCATAAAGTTAGCCCTAGAAGAATGGCGGCACTTGCTGGAGGGGGCTCGCCATCCCATCGAGATCTTCACCGATCACAAAAACCTCCTTTATCTTCAGTCTGCTCAACGACTAAATCCTCGACAAGCCAGGTGGTCGCTCTTCTTCGCCCGCTTCGATTTTTTCCTTCACTTTCGGCCAGCTGAGAAGAACGTCAGGGCGGACGCCCTTTCTAGATCCTCCAACACGGTGGGCTTAGAGCCGCCTCTGCAGCACATAATTCCTCCAGAACGTCTCCTCACGGCAGCCCCCGTGGATCTTCAACATCTACCTCCTGGGAAGACCTACGTCCGTCCTGCCATGCGGCCTCGAATCCTGAAGTGGGGACACTCTTCTCGAACAGCTGGCCATCCTGTAGTACATAAGTCTCTGCAATTAATCTCTCGCTATTATTGGTGGCCCACCCTCGCTCAAGATGTTAGAGACTTCGTCCTGGCCTGTACCTCCTGTGCCCATAACAAAGTCCCTCGCCTCAGACCCGCGGGTCTGCTGCTGCCTCTCCCGGTGCCAGAAAAGCCTTGGTCCCATATAGCCATGGACTTCGTTACCGACCTCCCGGCCTCCTCGGGTAACACGGTCATTTGGGTGGTGACCGATAGGTTCTCAAAGATGGCTCATTTTGTTCCTCTGCCCGGGTTACCCTCCGCTCCGCAGTTGGCCCAGCACTTTTTCCGTCATATTTTTCGGCTACATGGGCTCCCGTTGCATATCGTCTCTGATAGGGGGGATCCAGTTTGTGTCAAAATTCTGGTGGGCTCTGTGTGCTCAGTTGCAGGTCCAGCTGGACTTCTCGTCTGCGTACCACCCTCAAACCAATGGGCAGGTAGAGAGGGTCAACCAAGTTTTAGGTACCTACCTACGACATTTTGTATCTGCCCGTCAGGATAACTGGTCTGAACTCCTCCCCTGGGCGGAATTCTCATATAATTCCCTAGACTCTGAGTCCGCTGGAGCCTCTCCCTTTTTTATTGTGTTTGGGCTACATCCCCGCCCGCCTCTCCCTCTGCCTACCTCGTGTCACGTTCCTGCCGTGGATGCCCAAGTACGGGACATCAAGGCACTCTGGCAAGTCACACGACAGGCCCTTCTACGGGCCTCCACTCGCACCAAAGTCCAGGCCGACAGGTACCGGAGACCTCCGCCCATATTTAAGCCGGGTGATAGGGTTTGGTTATCTGCCAAGTACATTCGCTTCAAGGTGCCCAGTTACAAGTTGGGCCCTAAGTATTTGGGCCCTTTTGTGGTACTTCGGCAACTAAACCCGGTGTCCTACAAGCTCCGCTTGCCTCCCACTCTGCGTGTCCCGAACGCCTTCCATGTCTCTCTCCTCAAGCCTGTGGTGCTGAATCGCTTCTCCCGTGGATCTGTCTCGCCTTCTCCCGTGGCCAACTCTGATAACATCTTTGAGGTCAAGGAGGTGCTGGCGGAGAAGACAGTGAGGGGGAAGTGGTTCTTTCTTATTGACTGGAAGAGGTTTGGGCCGTCCACGCTCCTGTGTTCGCTGATCCTGCCTGTCCCGGCCGCCACGCGCGTACCCGCTGCCTAGGGCGGGCACGCGACGGCTGGACTGGATTTAAAGGGCCAGCGTCCCGGTAATTAGTCTTTTGCTGGGAATACGCCCCCAGCACTCTCTGCCAGTTCGTTGATGTGCGTTGCCTAGTTGAGAGTGTTGGAAAGTCCTGTCTGATTACCCGTGTACCAGTCCGTTCCGCTACGTTTCCTGACCTTGCCTGTTTGCCGCCTGCCCTGACCTTCTGCCCGTCTCTGACCATGAACCTCTGCCGCCTGCCTTGACCTTCTGCCTGTCCCTGACTACGCCTCTGGATTATGATTCTGTACCACGCAGTACCCCGGCCGCCATCGCAAGCAAGTCACGTCAGGGGTAGCGACCTGGTAGCCTCACGCCGCAGCAAGTCCATCCCGCTTTGCGGTGGGCTCTGTTGAATACCGGGGGCTACTTAGACTCCGCCCCCTGGCGTGGCTTAACTACCATCGCTTGCGGTGGTCCAGCGAATCCACCGTACCATTCCACGAACTAAATAATAAACATTTTCACCATTCATCATTATTAAAAATTCTGCACTGTTTTTGTCTTAGCTGCTCCTTTAGTGATCCATTGTTTACAGCTCATCTCCAGGGGATACGACCAGGACTGAGGAGCTCTCAGCCCTGGTCGCAAATGCTCAGACATCACCTCTCCTCCCAGGCAGCTACTGAGTGTTCAAACCCCGGGTGCTGTCATTCTACTCCTGTCCTCTGTACTCCTTAGTAATTAGTCAAACAGTGCAAGTAAATTAAAAGAAGAAACCTCAATCAGGCATGTGCAATGATAAAGAGAAATAAAATCCACAGGTTTGGTTCCTGCAGGGATTTGAACCGAGGATCCTTGTGCCTGGAGGCAAAAATTTTACCTCTGAGCTACAATGTAGCTGCTTAAAGTTCTACACATAAACAGACCTTTCTATGACTACAGAGAGAAAAAGCCTGGTGATGTCATCCTGCTGGGTCACATGATATGCAATTCAAACAAATCACACGCCTCCTTCTGAGCAAACAGAGCTGAAGAGCTGGATGCAGGAGGCATGAAATGAGATCGTGGCAAAACCCCTTTAATATTCATAGGAATGTCACAGCTGAAAACCAAAGCCTGCAGTAATGTCACAACACAGAGACAATAACAAACACAGCATGATCATACACGGATAACGAACACAGTGAAGTCACAGTGCAGACGGATTCAAACTATATTTTCTTATGTGAAAGAGTGATTGCCAGGATACGTCAGACCCCAGCTATGGCTACAGCCCATCCTCATTAGCTACATCCTTGTTCACGGGTTAAAATTTGCGAAAAGCAATTTTGTTGTTTTAGAAAAGCATTTAATAAATTGTTACATTCTTGACACGTATTAATATTTGATTTGACCTTGTTAATAGTTATTTCAAGTCACTTTGATAGTCTAATAAGCTACTGCTCAGCATTGTTCTGAAGCACCTCTGTTGCTGAATCTTCCTATGGAGATTAATATGTGCTAGCCAGCTGAGGTCATTACAGGAAGGATTAATGACTATGGCTTCAAATTAATTAGATTACACAAGTCTTTTGGCCAACTTTGTCATATCACAGCATAAACTTGTAACTTCATTTCCAAAACCGCAGCTGTGAGCTTCCTGGGCAGCTCATAATGTGTTCTTATATGTGCAAGAACAAATTCACTCATTGATCTATTTTTATACTTCATTAATTATAGGTTAAGCTTATATTCTGACAAACAGGGCAATGGCCAAGCAATGAACAGACAATGCTTTTCTCCCTACGGAGCAAATGCACATTTTCTTCCACTAAATGGGAGTTAGAGCTGACCTCCTCAACCAGTTGATGAAGAACCTGTTATGGAGGTTACAGCTGTTCAGTAAGACAACAGCTAAGGTCAACACCCTGGAAAGATAAGGAGATTACAAGGTCGAGTAATATATTCTTTACATTATCTGTGTGACCAGAAGGTATTTATGCAAAAATATAAACATACATAAACAGTGCAAAGGTCAGATTGTAAAATACAAGTAATACATAAGTGTCATTTTATTCTAATCACAATAGTAAAGTAGACACAGCCTTAAAGTAGAGGCATCTAAATGTCTCTAACAAATGAAACTATGCTTAAAAAATTAATTTATGCTAACACATTGACAACTTTCAGACTTCATAGGTTCACGCTGTGTAACTTTCATGCATATTGCGATAAATAATGCATGCCAGAATATGTGTGAAAAAAGGCATTCATAACGCATCCCATAGTGTTCAATAGGAATAGTTGTTCACTTTGTAAAAAGAGATAAATGCCTGACACTTTTTCTGTGGCTATTCAGCGTGGAATATTAGTGGGGCTAATCCACATCCTGAAACGCAGTAAAATCCACATCTAGAAGAAACTAAAATATGCAGCAAAAATGTTAGGTTTCCTTAAATGTCTGCCCTGTATTAACATTATTTTTTCGCCATAAGATAGCCTTAGGCTATGTTCACACGGCTTAAAATTGGACGTATTTCGGTCCGTAATTCTCGCCGTACTATGTGAAATTACGGCTGGAATACGTCCCAGTCATTACGGTAATCCATAGTTCTCATAGAGAACTATGGATTACGTCTCCTCTCCCCGCTCGGTGAATCCGCCGCGGGGGGAGATAAGTGACATGTGAATTACTAGCGGCGTGTACGCGCCGCTTGTAATGATAGTCTAAGGGCAGACAAGGTGCCGGCCCCCCGCCCCCGTCCCGCCCCCGCCCCGCTCCCGTCCACACGGCGTAATTGCGGGGCGTAATTACGCCCCGCAAATAAGCAGTGTGAACATAGCCTTATAGTCATTGTAGATTGTAAACTCTCGTGGGTGCGGTCCTCTCTCCTTCCTTATCAGTGTGTTACTTAAGTTAATTGTATTTTTCTTATATTATATTTATCTTATGTGATGTACCTGAACCCTTTGCCTTGTACAGCATCATGGAATTAATGGCGCTCTAAAATAAATTTAGAAAAGTGAATGTGCAACAGTTAAGGTGTGATACTAAATTAGCACAAGTTCTGTGGGTATATTTAGCTAGAGTTACACCTAAATTTCTTATCTCTCACTACAAAAAGCGCAGTGAAATTGCATCAGCCAAATCTACTGAAGAAGCGTATGGTGAAGAAAGCAACAGGAGGCTTGGCACCAATGGCTTGTGACTGCTATGATTCTTAATATTATATAGTGTTTTTAGGATAAAAGACACATTCTAGCACTATTTTAGATGAATTTACAGATGGAGGTGTTGTCACTGTGTGTTCTATTATTTGAGCACTGCATTGTGGTATTTACTTAAGTGTCACTATGTATTCAAAGTGTCCATCGCAGGAATAAAAATCGGTCTTCCACTCGTCGCCGTCGCGTATGCAAATGAGATTATAGGCGCCCAGCAAGTCCAACTTAGTAAAAATCTTGGCGCCGCGAAGCCGGTCGAGAGCTCAGAGATTTACAGAAGAGGATACCGTTTTTTATGGTTATTTTATTAAGTCCTCAGTAATCAATACATGTGTGCTCACGTGTAGTGAGCATAGGTGGCGAAGTGACGCCTGCTGGCCGAGGAGCTAGGGAGTGGAAATCTTGTCCCCAGTGTGTGACCTCGCCCGTTTGCCAGTTAAGAATGGGAGCATGTCATTGTAGCCAAGGAAGACCCAGAAGGATCTCAGAGGAGGAACGAGGCAACACATGGAATATAATGTTTTCCCTATGTAACGCCCCCACTTAGAGTATGAGGGGCTCGATGCCAAATCGAATAGCAAAAGCCTCACATATGAGGCAAAAGTACAAACATTAAATTGCATACTAAAAGAGTAAAAAAAAAGTAACGAACACAGTAGAAGGAAAGGAAATAAAATATAGGATAGTCATATGTGGTTTATAAATGCATAAATTATAATTCTAATTAGAGAGGAGATAAGCATACACATTTGTCAACTGAAGCGGGTATTAGGAACTGTTGGATAAATTCTATGTAAGTAGGTCTGGACATGGTATACCCTGTAAAATAGTTTAGGTCTGCCTCCTATTGCTCTGTCACCTGTAGTTTATCAGATGGGAGCAGACATTTTAATTATTATTACAATAAGTTAAAATTGAATTGAAAGATTCAGGGTAATGAGTGTACAGAGGGATTGAAAATGATGGATTTAAGCGAGACAAAAATTCTCATTGACTGGAATTTTACAGTATTCTTTAAATTCCAGACAATAATTAGGAGCCAGGCCTAAAGCGGTGCCATTTTATCAACTGATTGTGTAACCACCAGATAACATTTTATAAAATGTAAATAATTTAATTTTATATAGTTTGATCATTTTCATACATTACTTTTTATTATTCTACTTGTGTCAATAATGGACATTTTTTGCCCTAATGGCAAATCGAGGTCCACTTCGACTCCTCAGGATCAGACAGACCATATTGAAATAGGTCTACCTGTTCGAGCAGTAATGCGCCTAGTTTTGCCCAACCACATTCATATATGTGTCTAATAATACGAGTTTGGTGCGACACACCTAAATAACACCCCTAGAAAGCCCCCACATGTGCATTAAAGTGTTGAGTCTTGCAAACAATGCGCCTTACACATGTGTCAGGCGCATTTTACATCACAGTCAGCTTACTTTTGCTGCATTTTGTGAAAAACCCTTTCATACATGTCTCCTATAGTCTGCCGAGACTGCAGGCTTATTATACACACATCCCTAGGGCTACTCTAGGGACATGTCCCCACGGCACGGGTTTTCGGCCAGTTTTTCAGACGGTTTGCGGTTTTGCAGACCATCTGAAAAAACGGCCGAAAATGAGCACAACGGGGCTCTATAGAAAACCCGTGCAGCAGTCCCCACTGCACGGGTTTTCCGCCGCCAGGTTTTCCGCCCGTGGGCCGCCGGAAGAACATTGGACTTGCACATTCTTCCGTCCGGTTTACAGACGGAATATGTACAAGTGAATGTGAAGGGGGGGGCCTTTTCTCCACTCACCGTGTTCCCCGGGCTCCATCAAGTCACTGTGAGTCCCGATCACCCTATGGAGCAAGGGAATGCTCTTTGATTATGCCACGGTCACATTATGTCACAGGACTTATAGAGACTGCTTTAGGAAGAGAGCTGTTAAGTACAGCTCTATTCCTAGCACAGCTGCAGCGCTGGGAGATGCAAAACTCCTATTTCTGCTGAGATCTTATAGCTGCTGCTAGTTGTTTGATTGAAAAAACAAGCAGGGAAATCTAATGGTGGAAATCAAGGCATTTACCAGATTTATCCTGGAATGCGAAAAAGAAAAGTCACAACTACATCTTAACTGTTCTATACCTAGCACCAAAATCATCATAGGGAGCTTTTCCTCATTTGTAGCATAGACTATGATAAAATTGTGTCTAATGTTATCTTAATAGTCAATTCAATTTCCTTATTATTAATCTCCACATGTAAAGAGGCTTCAGCTTCCATGATCAATTTAGGGAGGTAGACTGATTAGAAGAAGTCAATTGCAGGCTCGAGTGGGGGATTGGAATTTAGAGAATATAGTTTTGGTAAGACTCATGGAAGACTCTATGTATTTTATTCATCAGACTCCATCGGGATATGTGGTGAGATTATGCTCTTGCATAGTACATATAGAATGCAGTGATACCTTTTCTCTTAATTTACATAATTGTAGAAGTATGCCTGTGTCTATCTCAGTCTTCTCAGTACAGGAAGTGTGCAGTATTTTAAGTTTAATGTCTGAGATATGTATATGGACAAGTATTGCGGGTGAAATTGGTAATTTATACTCTCTCCACATGATTATTCAATTAAGCCTGCATTTTCTTAATGTTTTTTTTTTTTTTTTTGTTCAGACGCTAAACGCATAGACAAGCCTGTAAGGGTATGTTCACACGGCGTCTTGGATACGTTTTTGCAATACGTAAAACGTATTGCGTTAAATGCATCCAAAAATGTATCACAAAGTGTGGTACATTTTTGGATATGTTTTCTGGACTGCAAAAACATATCCCTCTAGTTTCTATGGGCTTTTCAATGAGTAAAACGGATCAAGAAATTATATGTCAATTCTTTGAACGCATATGTTTTATGCAATGCAAAAACGTATGTAAAATACATATCGTCTAAACGACGATACGTGTTTTCCATTGAAATCAATGTTATCACACTTGAACATTGTTAAATACTTAAAATGTGCCCAAATACGTATTTAACAAATGCCATGTGAACATACCCTAATAATATCTCCTATGCATAATATACTCAGTGTGACATTAGTAGTAGTATTAGTTTGACAATACAAATGGACCTCAGCCTTTATCTGGGTTTTAATGGCAGTCTCTGTTAAAAGTGACGTAGACCACAATGATAAAGAAGAGAGCAGGAGGCGAGAAGACACTATCATAGTCAGACTATGATGAGGGTATATGTCTAGAACATAGCTGGAAGGGAAGAGCATTAGTATTTGTCAGAATTCGCCCATACATCTTACTATACAGGAGTAAGATGTATGGGCGAATTATAGGTACACCCATGAGTGGTCCTATAGAATTTCCATCAAGTATCCACCAATCTTTCCTGAAGACATATGTTAGTCTATGATAGTCTCTCATTGAAAGATCAGATCTGGAATTTGTAGGGCTTTCCAAATTAGGAGATTGATGTTACAATCTCCGCACTGCATCGAAATTTGATGCATGTGTGATGCAAATTTAAAATTAGTGGCATGAAGACAGAAAATTTTACTGAAGTTGGCAAGTAATGGTTTATCATGTATAATCGGTGTGTTTCAGTTATACCATGTAAAATGGTACAGTACTAGAATAGTTGCAAGTTAGAAGGGAAACTGATTCTTAAAGCATACCACAACCCCCTGATCTTTCGTGGATGAGTAGGTGCATGTTAGTGAGAATAATTGCGATGAAAATATTTAGATTGGGATGTAGAAGAAAGGTGTGTCTCTTGGACAACAGTTTTATCTGGTTAGTTTTTAACATTATCTATGAAAGCCCATCTTTTTCTGTTCAATACTGATTGTGTAGTATTTTTTAATAGATCCCAGTAATAATAATGGTAGTAGCTTGTTATAAGTAAGTTGAGTCAGAGGATAAAAAGCAAGTCAGAAACAAAAGACAGTTGGCATATATACCTAACAAATGAAAAAGTAAATCAAGTATTGCAGACATATCATATTTACTGTAACAACCTGAGATAGTGGATCCACTGAGCCACCACAATCGATGGTATAAACCGCAGCGAAGGCTAAGGGGTCGCTGGTTTTCACCATAGTCCGCCACATAGGCGGGATGGACTTGTTGCGGCAGGCGACCCCCAGGTCACTATTCCTGGCACGATTTGCCTGTGGTGGCGGCCAAGGTGAGATACAATTAAGAATCATATAAAAATCTCATAGTCTGGGACAGGCAGTAAAGTCAGGGCAGGCAGCAAGAATCATGGTCAAGGGACAAAGGCAGGAAGGTCTGGTACATGGTATAGGTACTAACTCGGTAAGGAATGCTTTTTCAACAGGTAAGGGCACTGCAGATCTGGCAGAGAGGTCAGGTGGAAGCTTGGTAATAAAGGGTCAGCACCCGGCAATAACCCAAATACCAGCAAGCAGGCCCAAGCGCATCCTAGGGAGCGAGGATGCGCTCGTCGACTGGCAGAGACAGTGCACAGAGTGAGGAGAGGTGAGTAGGTGATGTGGGGAGTGGGACCGCGAGTGAGTGACATAAGGGACATGTAGGTAGAAGCAGGAGACCCAGAAGTACAGTGTGAGGGTCGCTTGAGAAAACATAACATTTACTATTGCTAGCTTTAGTATGCTCTATTAGAGCTTCAGTTGTTGAGAAGGGAAGTGGAACTTTAGTGGACAGTTAATCACTATAGGATCCAAATTCTAAAAGCGGCTGTCTTTAATTAAAGGGGTTGTCCAGAATATGAAAAACATTGCTACTTCTTTTCAGAAACAGCACCACAGGATTTGTCTGGCATTCGGTGAAGCTGAGCAGCAATTCTTGGCACATTTTATGACAAATGTGGTCTTGTTTTGAAAAGAAAGCAGCCTTGTTTTTCTAATCCAGGACATCCACTTTAAAAAAATCCCTGTTAATACAACCACATATAAAATAGAATACTTTGGCTCCATTTCCACAAAAGCTTGAGAATCTTGATTATTTTAATCTTTTAGGATGTCATAATTTAATCATTGTACAGAGCCCTAAGAAAAGCCACAAAACTTCATTCACAAGTAAAAGAAATGCACACAGAGCACTAGGCATTGATCAGTCAACATCCAAACAGAGCATGAAAAGTAAAGGAGATGTATCTCATTCGATGCAGGCTATTTTCAGCAGTTGTTTTCAAGTAGATACTTGCTTATAAATAGAAAAGATGAAATAATTCATATTATTTTGTCTGCAGGGCAGCATTTTGCAAGGAAAATAAACCACCTTTCATTCTAAAACAAAACACAAAAATAGTTTGCAAGCCTTTTACTATGTAGCTCAGTTTTTGTCATTCTAAACCTTTTGAAACTGATCCATGGCGTCCTTTACTCTCTGGAATCAACCTCTTGGCCACTACCCAGATACCTTATGCCAAAAATAAAGGTCATTTTCAGAGCCTATATTATGTAATAGAGTAACAGAATCCCAGTAGTTGAGGAGCATAAAACAAGGGTCCAACAACACCAATCGTCTTCACGAGTCATGAAAGAAGCTACATACACTAGTCGAGTAAGCCTGGATGTTCGCATAGTGCCGTATCTCACAAAATAGGTCTGTTTCAGCCGTCTAGTAATTTGGGCAAGTCATCAGACAACATGACATTTTATCTCTTCTACATGCTTTACTCCACTGACTTTTTTCACAATGAAATAATAGAAGCCGTCGAACCAGTTATACTTTATTTTAGGAAAGTCCTTACAGTGATAGATGAGTACCGTTGAGAATTAAGATAAATAATGAAGATTTTGGTTAATAACCTGATTTATTGGGGCTTATGAATTCCATAATTTGTTTCCATTTATCTGGGCAATTGAATATTAGTATAAAATCAGGAGAATTTTAAGATTATGGGAGAATATCTAGCATCCTTGGTTAAACTGTATGAAGTCCAGTAATATGCATTAAAGAGGACCTGTGGCTTTTCCTGACATCTCTGTTTTAGTATACAATTGTGGTGGTGGTGGTGGGAGGTGCCTGCAAAGCCTGACATTGCAAAATCAGTGTTGACAGGGTCAATATATGCAGGGAAACAGCTATTTGACAACTGGAATGTTAACACCAAGTTGACTATTCAGTAATACATTTCTAGAAGGAATTACAGAGAAGCAGCACAACACAGACTTATAAGAGAAGATGCTCCAGGATTGTTATTTCATGGGGAACAGATGTATTAAGTAGAACAGACATGTCACATCATACAGGTCCTCTTCAATCTTAAAGGGGTTCTAATACAAGTGAAAAATATGGCCAAAAATCACATTGCAGACTGGAGAGCTGGCTGCTCTTGCATAGTTACTCTCCAGTCTGTTCTATGGGAGTTCCGAGAACAGCTGAGCGGTTAATTTGGCTCTGCTTGGACCTCCTGTAGAACAGAATGGAGAGCCGGGCGCAAGTGCAGCCAGTGCTCTCCAGTCTGTGCTGTGACATTTGAGGGCCCGTTCCCGAGATAGGTGCGGGTCCCTATCAATGATGATATATCCTAGTGATATGCCATAATTTTCTATTGTGGTAGAAACCCTTTAATTTAAGATGTAATTTATCAGCTCTGTCTTTATATTTCAGAGAAACCAATTAATTATGATCATTGCTAATTAGCCAGATGGTCTATTGACTTACAATAAACAGTTCTACTATATAATAACATGGAGAAAAATGGAGCTAAAATGTAGACATGCATGGATTATCCCTAAAATTGAAAATTATTTTTAAACCTGGTCCATTCCATGTAGAATGCGTAATTGAGCATACTTTTAGAAGTAAGGTAACTGGTATTCATAAACATTTGGATATATTCTAATTGTCTTATGAACAATTGTCTTATAAACAGAAGCTTGTGTTTATACTGCTTTAATTGGGAGGATTTTAGAAAGGACATGTAACATCTGGTCACAAATAAGCAGGTAGAGAACCCACTGTGCCACAACCAGGCTTGCTTCGAGGGGGTATGACTAAACAAACATCAGGCTCTTCACAGAGTCTTTGATATCAAAGATGGCTTAACTCTGATGGCCGCCAGATATGACCTCAGAGCAGTCTCCTGTGGTGGCACCCTATTGGAGACAAAGACACAGAGAACTAGAAACCAATGGAGGCTAAAATATAGACATGGGATGGAGCTCAAGGGACAGACACAGGACAGAGGTTAAACAGACAAATAGAACAGACAAAGATGGAGACCAAATAGACACATAGAACAGACATAAGATGGAAATGCACTGGTAAGAACAAAACTCAGGTCTGGAGTGTGGGGAGAGGTTGGCTTATAACCTCAAAGGTGCAAGGGGATTAGCAGAGGAAGCCCAATCCCATTGCACAATGTGAGAATAGATATGAGCAGGATGTGCCCACGCCTCCCTATAGAACAAGAGGAAAATAAAGGCAGCAGTCACAAGATGATGGAGCAGCAAGGCTAGCATGGTGGAAAGCCACATAGGAACCACAAACAGGTAAGAAGGTAAGCAGCAGACAGTGGCGTGACACAACTTCCGATAGGTCTGCTTTACTAAATCCTTGTGTTCCTTGTTAAATAACAATTCTGGAGAATCTTCTTTTATAACGTTACGTTATTCTGTTATTCCTTCTTATGCATTAGCTGTTAGCTGGGTGATGCCAGTTTGGAGTGTATCCCTGCAAAGTCTGACTTTGTCAAATCAGTGCTGACAGTCAATTTATGCAAGAATACACCCCTCTGAAAACTGAAATGGTGACACCCATGAGACTGATTCAGTATTACATTTCCAGAAGGAATAACAGGGGAACAGCACAAAAGAGTTTTAAAAGAAGATGCTTCAGAATTGTTATTTCATGGTGAGCATAAGTATTTATAATCCCCCCCAAAAAATATCATCACTTTGCTGCCGCTGGTGACATCTTTGGAAGTGTGTGCTCACACCCCTAAACCATTGTTTACAGGTATTTGATTGGTACATATAATTTTACCTTTTGGCTTCCTTTTACTATAGCTCCCCTGCAGAACCATGATTTTTTTGAACGGGAAAACGCGTCGGGTTGGCTACCATAATCATTCTTGGTGACCTTATAGCTATGTATGTTTTATGGGCAGTTCTTATATTTTTATGTGGAAACTATCACCATAATTGGGCATTTGAACTACTATTTATTCCACCAGATTAGGGAATAATAGGGACAGCCGATTAAGTAGTATATATTAAGGTGTCTTTCTCCCCATATTTTTCTGCACAGCAAGGCCACAGTTTTTGATGTTACACATATGGGATCATCGTCTTTCCTTCTTTGCCTGTGTTACCTTCTTTGGACATGGATTATGCTGACTTGGAAACTTGGTCTTCTCATCATTCTCATCATGAATGGATAATTGGTGACGGGCATGAAGACGGTGTGTTTAAGCAGTGACTGGAATGTTGATGATTACCCATTCTTAATGTGTAGCTGTCATGGTATTTTTAGCTGAAAATGTGACATTTAGTTGCCACTTGGGTAAAACCTTTCACCTGCAAATATTCTTACACAATATATGCTCCTTAAATGAGCAAAGTATAAGCAAGGCTCAGTTTAAGGAACAGAAATGAAGCACATTCCCCAGCTACCAGCCTTCATGTGTATTTCCCAAACAATGTTTACAAGAACAATCATTATTTAGCAAGCTATGCTTAACTGTCACCGTATTTCTGCAAAACTTGAAAACTGTGCCACTGTGTTGGAACCGAGAGTAAAAAGAGTCTCAGTTCAGTAAAGCTGCTGATGGAATGAAAGGTAATAACATTTTATACCTTCATGCACAGCGCCTACCCGGGGGAGCCAGAGTTCTACATTCCTGAACCCAGGTGAAAAGTGGCAAAAATTTAGATTGCCAAGCAGTCAGTACTAATCTCGTGTTACTTAGACTGTGCAGTATGTCTAACGCGCTGAAGTGGAAAACTGTAAATGTTACAGCAAGCTATTAACCTTACTAGTCAACCACAACCTTTAGTTTCCTATGCTGCTCTGCTTTCTCTTTCTTTAAAATGGTCTGCACCAATATTCTTCCCCTTGGAGCAATTTTAGAGGAGCAGAAGAGCACTACAGATCTTAAGTGTTTGCTAAAAAGCTGAAGTCATCCCTCTGTATTTCCGGAGACTTGAGTTCTGAGAGCGCTGTAAACATATTTGCATGCAATAATTACTAGAGGAACTTGGCTGGGATATTTGAACTTTAAGTACTTTTGTGGATCAATTAAGGACTTTCAATGGAAGCTAGTGAGGTTTTCAAATGAATACATGCGATATGCTTATTTCAAAGTATTATTTAAATCATTATGAAGTGCACAGAATATAAACCAACTACGAATGAGGTGATTCAATTGAAAGACTTATAATGATGTTAAAGTTGAAGCAATTAGCAAAAGCTTCTAGATGTGCAAGATGTGAAGATAAATTCAGGTTCATGTTCTTTGATTTTATCCATTTTCAATTATAAAACACACAATACAGGTATAATTGCAGTTACAAATAAGAGTGGTACTGTGGATGCCAACTAGACTGCAAGAAAATGCATGACATAATCCTATGCTCATAGGAGTTATCTTCTATTAACACAACTGGAGTCCTATGGAAAAACCTCCCATAAGATCCTGTAACAGTGTTATATTGCCAAAGTTTCAAAGGTAGCTCTCTAACATGTTAAGCTGACCACTGACTCTGACTGTTGAGGCATATCATAGTGAGACATAATGAGACATATAATTAGACATGCTAAAACTGCCAGCTTAATCACTTAAAGGGGTTTTCGCACTACAAAAATTAGTTTTCAACATAAAGGGAAAGTGAAATTAAGACTTTTTCTAAATACAATGGTCAATAGATTTTACTTTAGTCAGGAAATAAGAGCGTTTTCTATGTGCTCTTAAGTGCACACATGTTTTTATGGTTACCTGCATACCAGATGGAAGTCTTTTACCTGATCAGCTGAGAGCAGGGACATCTGTTATCTGATCAGCTGAAAGCAGGGAGTGATGTCACCACACTGATGCACTGCGATCTACGCAAACTAAATATATCTAACAAGATTAGCTTTAGTGAACAAAGATACATGTGCTGTGCTGTGAGGACTAAAAAACCTGGCTTTATCTGTAATCTTGTTAGAAATAACAATCTCCTGCACTGCCAGACTAACGGTTTGCTAGAAGTTGAATATGCTAATAACTGCTGTAAAACCAGCCACAGCCTGAGTAAATGCAAAACTGCTAAAACTCAGTGAAACAGCAGGTTAGAAAACCCCTTTAACATTGGAGAACTGAGTACATTACAATAACTATTTGTTTTAGTGATGGCAACAACCTGGCTTTGACAATTCCCAGAAGTGACAAAGCCAATGTACCGAAGATGACTCCAAGAAATGAACAGATAGTCTTCTCTAATGGACACTTCCATTAGAAACCAGTATTTTTGTTTAAATCCGTGTTTCTGGAAAACATTTTTTAATAACTTTTGCCAGTATATTTTTCTTTTATTTTGGAAGTCAGATGTAGCTAAAAGTTAAATATAAAATATTTCGCTTCTCCAGCTGTTATAGTAAGGAGATAAAACTTCTGAATGGCAGGGCAGACTAATCTCTGTTTACTGCAGCTGCTGCAAGAAATGCTTATCCCCATGTAGTCTCATCACAAATAGTATACAAAGACAGAATAATCACTCTGTTGTTCTCTAGACAAACCTAATGATTAGACTAGACTGACAATGCAATGAGAAGGATGCACTGGGGTCCAGTTTTCTTCAGACTTATCAGGCCCTGCTAATCACATTTTCCTCTTTTCAGGCACCATCAAGCAATCCTCATTGCTGTGCTATCAGAGCTTACAGAGGGGAAATCAGAAAGGAGAACCAAAAAAAAAAAAAACCACCTAATATTTTCCAAAAAATGACATATAATAGTCGCAAATTGTTTGTCAATATGTAAAAAAGTTTTGGTTTTAATGTTGCTTAAAGTCCCTATGACAAGCTCAGGTTCTTTGTTCTATAAACATATACACAACACATTCTTAAAAATATTACTATAATTAATGAAATTATTGTAGCCAATTTATGATTATATACTTTTTAAATTACACTTCTAGATGTTGTATATTCAGCAGCTTGAAAAAGGTAAAGGGTTATTTCATATATTGAATGTCTTTTCTGTAACCTCAAATCCATTACCTGTAGGATGTCAGCTAGGAAGAAAGAAGCTGTTTCCAATTATGAAGTTTTAATTTCTAGTACAAAGTAAGCGACATCTACTATCTGGACATATTCTTATATTGAAAGAGTTATTTTCATTTTTATATGTGCATTTATTTTCAAAGGTTCGGCATGAACAATTTTACAATGGCATGAGATAGCTTGGACATCCGGCTTTTAAAAGTTATGCTTAAAGTGGAAACCAACCTGACTTGTATTTGTTAATGAAGTATTTGTGTAGCTCTTAACATCTTTGTACATACCCGTGTATATGCCTTATATAAAAACGGACATTGCAGAGAGGGTTCCCCACTTGGAACGTCCCTCTATAAGTCAGAGCAGAGAACCTCATACAACCAGTGGCTCTGTTGGACTCTGCTTTTTTGGTACTTTAGGGTAACACTGGTGTAACAATACTTAACTTGCACTGATTCTAGGTTGCAATCTGTTTATTGGTTGCATATGTAGTTCTGCAAAATTGTCAATAGAAACAGTACACACACTTAACAGTACATAATATATTCCTACAGTGCAGTGAAAAAGTATTGTTTTTCTACATCATATAACTACTGTACACAGAACCATGTGAACAGACCGCAGTTGCCACAGTAGAGATTGAGCCAGGAAAGTAGAATTCCAGATATAAAAGCTGCAAAGTTGTGAATATAAATGTAGGTTATAATTAGGACTGTAACTCAGCATCAACCTGATATAAATAATAGAATGCATTTTCAACATGACTCAGCTATATGGAGTATGTACATACACTTTGTGTTTAGACTATAAAATTGTGTCCAGAGGTAACATTCACTTGGGTTAATGAGTTGTCTGTGAAAAAAAATATTTTCTAAATAATTTTCCCAAGAGTACCTACTTTGTAATATACTTTCATTAAATTTCCCTTGGGCATCCTGCAGTTCTCTGATGACAGGGATCCCAGTCTCCAAGTAAACAGCTCTGTGTCAAACCCAGATGACCAAAAGGTTAGGGCTTTCTTAAGGGTATGCTCACATGGTGTAATTACAGCGCACACTTTTGACTTTAATTTGCGCTTTGAAATTACAGGCTTGCAACATTTGTATTTTGTGGCGCGTAAGTGCCTGAAAGAAGTGACAGTACACGCCAAGAAATATGGAAGTAAAATCATTGATGTCTGCATGAAGACAAGACTCAACGAGTGCTGTACTTCTACATTGTTTAAAACATATTTAACAACATATTTCAGCACACAAGATAAGCCGAAATATGTGGCAAAATACATCTTACGTGTGAACATACCCTAGAGAGTTATTTTCACAACATTGATTAACTTTAAACATGTAGACAAAGATAAATAAAGATTATTTCCAAATACATTGCTATTTTGATTTTGCTTGCTTTCACACTCTCACTTTCTAGAGAAATTCTTATTCCCTGCTTGTTTACACAAACCTCACTAGGTTATTAACCACCTCTCTGCATTTATTGCTCCGGCTGCCATTGCTGGGATGGTTGGAATGGTGAGGTCACTCCCTGCTTTGTCTTATTCGTAGCACAGAAGCTAGTTTATCTATGTTACTGACAAACTGTAACCCTTTAGAGCTCTGTCGACTTGTGTCCTGCTATTTAAACTTTCTATTAGCAATGTCCCTCGAACAGGCTCAGCTAGGAATAGTAGAGATGATATGCCAATGACTGCTGTAGAACCACCCATGGCCTAACCAGAAAGTGAGAGTCTGAAACTGGTTGTGAGGAGGAGGCTCTGTGAAACATCATGGTGAGAACACCCCTGAAAGAGTAGCCTATAGAACCAAACAGCTTTGATCATGTCTCCCAAAGCTTTCACTATGAGGGAGGAAATGGGGGACAAGGACTAAGATTTAGAGGGAGGAAAATAGACAAAGCTCAGTAAAGGATTCTAGGGTTTGAAGTTTAATAGGGAAAAGGAAACTAACTTTTAAATAGGAAATGCTGCGGTTTAACTGCACAGGAGGAAGGCTACAAACGGCCCATGATCACGAGCTAGCACATAAAACATGAAAGAGAGATAAACTAAAGTTTAAAGACTTATGCAAGCAATCTTTTTTTAATAGTTTGGAGGGGGTTCTCTGGACAACTCATCCCCTCAAAGTTAATAAAACTGCCCTACAATTAAATGCATGAAATGGCCCAAGTTGGCAAACTCTACTAAGAAACTACCCCGTAGTAATCAACGGCAGTGAATTTTTGTGGTCGAAGAAAGTTGCATGCAGTCAATTTCATGTAATACATTGTCTATTTGAGTTTGAGTCAAAGATGGAGTTGCTCTTTGCAGTACTTTATACAACATTAATACTGCATGCCCTAATGGAAAGTACTTGTCCTAATGGAATATAAGAATAACTATTTCATCTATAATGTGTCAAACACAACACTGTACGGTGGATATGGTATGGTGGATACATACAAAAATAAAGCAATTCATCAAAAATTAAGAACATAAATTGTTTTACAGATGCAGATATCATTTACCCACTTTGCTCTGCAACCCTATGTGAAGGGAGAACTACCTGTAATGGTTTAAATTGTCTACATTTGTAGTCTGGTTTAATACAATCTGTTGTTGCTAAATTATGATGGAGACTGGGTAACTAAATGTCCCGAAATTGGGATTACTATCATAAACTTCAGTAAAATGTCTGTTCTTTGAACACTATTTTATCTCAAATATTTCCAGCTCTGATGAGCCTCATTTACTTACACATTTTTGAATTATAGTATTAGCTGTTTAATAGTTGATGTGTTAGGTTTAGTTGCATTTAAGACAACCTATTAATGAACATTGAAAGTATACACAAGAAACATTTTTTCATAATCTACAGGATTTCTGAGGCTCTAAAACAGTCTTACATGAATCTCACTATTTGTATTATCCCAATTCCCTCAATTTTGGCTGGCAGATGCTAGGGAGGCACACTTAACAAAGGGGTAGAAATTAACAATTCTTGTCTTTAGTTGCAGAAAGTGCAGTGAGGGAGGTCCATCATGTAAGCAGTCGGTCTTGTAGCCAGATCCAGGATTAGGAGGAGGCAGAGGTTAGCAAAGTTTTGATTGCCATATGAGAAAATATAAGTAAAATAGTTTACTTTTTCATAAATGTTATGTTTAGTATTAAATACCTAATATAAAAGACCATTAATTTAAAATAATATTTAACATTTAACATTCTGTGAAAGCAGGGACATACATGATGCTCGTTAGTGGAGGTGAAGAGTCTGCAGAGAAAGACATCCAAACCCCTACTTAATCAACTCCAAAATTAACCGTCATCTCTTGATATTGGAGTGTTAGCAAACAATTCCCTCATTTTTGTACTTATTGAGGTCACCACTAACCTCTGAACACACTCAATTAAGACTATACAATTATTAGTAGAACTGATCAGAATAGGGGCTAAAGCACTGAAGTACATTTTGTTGCCTCCATGCTTTTAAAATGCATCCCATGATCTAATGGCTTTTATTGCAGCATTTAAATCCATCTCATCTCTTGTATCTAAAAAAAAGGACCCTGGGGGATTGATGCAGCCGTGGCGGCCGCAGAGAGAATAATAGTGCAGACATAGCCTTGTGTTCGCTTTGTTTGCTCTATTTCTTGGTGGCAGATGCTTATCTTGTGGGGCTCAATAGCATTGTCTACCACGCTATTGAGACCCGCTGCAAAAGCATTTGCTGCCAGGAAGCAGAGCAAATGCAGCCCATGCTGGGTATCCACCAGGATACCCCAAACTTGGTCCTTCACATAATGCGAACACACCCTTAGATATTGGTTGGCCAAGCACTTATGTGACATACATCTATCTCTCCTGATCTGATATGGGCAGCACAGGGACTCAGTGGTTTGCCCTGTTGCCTTGCAGAGCCGGGGCTTTGGGTTCAAATTCCACTGAGGACAACATCTGCAAGAAGTTTGTGTGTTCTCTCCCTGTCTGTGTGGGTTACCTCAAGGTACTCTGGTTTCCTACCATACTCCAAATACATACTGATAGATTAATCTGGAACTTTGAAGGTAAGTGAAATATATGGCATTATATAAATGAATAAAATACATAAACCCCCTTGACCCAACATGTATGTGTTCTAAGAAGCCTGACAGCAGTGCACTCCCATCTCCCCATTCAGAATATAGCATACTGATATCTGCTCTCAGGGATGTCATGTTTTATATCTAATGAAAAGTACTGCACGAAAGTCCTGACATTATGAAAGACCAAGTCATATTAGTTTATGCTTCACTTATTTCTGGTGTATACAGCTGGGAACAAAGGTCAGTGGAGTAAGCAACATTTACACTCATACCTAACATTATCACTTAGCATTTTGAGGTGGAACATTTGCACTAGAATATTTTTTCTTACTTTTCACACTATTGATTAACCACTTGTATTTAACATCCAGATGATCAAAAGCAAGAACTTCTTTGTAGTGTCTACAGCTGCACAGAGATCATGCAGCTGCAGGAGGGGAGAGTTAGTTATCGACAAGAACAAAGCTCTCCAGATAGAAGGTAGGATTATTACTGTGCCCTGCTTTGCCAATTGCTGTACACACAGCACTGAATTCCTTCCTTTGGGCTTCCTGTTCCCAGGTCTAGGTTAGAGATGGGTGAATTTCTCAAAAATTCGTTTCGCTGACTTCGCCGAATTTTCAGACAAAATCTGTTTAGTCCCGAAACGCATTAAAAAACAGCTATCTGGCTGCAGAGAACCTGTAGGGTGCTGTAGAACATTGTGCCATGCTTAAATATGCAGGGGGTGCTTGGTTTTGTCTTCATACAATGCCGTGTTTTAGTATGACACACACATGACTGCCGCCGCTATTAGAATCGCTTCACCCTTCACTTCCCTGGGCATTTACGGGGGCAGAACTGACCAAAAAACTGAAGTGGGTATGCAGGCTTATAAATTCATGGCAGCGCCAGCTGGAAAAAACAAGCTGAGGGCTACAATCTACCATAGCGTACAAAGACACAGTTTGTAGGTTACCTGGAGCCGCACAGACTGCGGACAGTAAGGGGCGTCACAGCAGAGTCACCCGGTGGTGAGGTCACAGCATCCGTGTATCTACCCGGCCATGTGTTGACCACACACATAGGTCATACACTTTCTCCAGATGGACATCTGGACAACCCTAACAAGAGTCGGTAGGTTTGTCACCACACAAACCCTAGTTGGCATGGCCCTGGGAGCAGGTGAGGGGGATCTACCTGTACCTTCATCCCACTCTGTCCAGTGCGCTTTCCTACAGCCCAGTGAAATACTAATGTGCTGTGCCTTCTGCGCCACTATACAGGTACAGTGTGGACAAATATTTGAGACAGTGAGCAGCAAAGAGGTGGGGGAAGACATCCGCTTGCTTCTGCAAGAGGGGGGCTTATAGTGATGAGAGAGTTGCAATGGGGAGTTATGTTGCGAGTGGTCAGGTATGTACAGCGCATCACGTTAGGTGATACGGCGCTTGGAGTGACAGGCTAAACAACTAAATCGAATGTAGCCACATTTGCACTTGGAGCCAGGAGCTGAAGCAAGCAAAGCTGGGGATCAAGGTTAAGGTGACCTAGTTAAAACAAGGCATAAATTGCCCCTCACATGGAAAATTCAGCCCAGTCCATGCTTCCTTTTGCCCCCTTTTCTCCTCGGGATGAAGTGTCGCCCTATGCGGTCGCCTACCCTTGACTACCCATTGTCCCGGCCCTGGAAGCATTCCGTTTTCTCTACCACATAAGTTTTAGTAGTTGGGAGGAAGAAGAAGGAGGATTTGGACGACAGACAATCTGGGATCTTGGAATCAGTAGAGAGTTAATTGTCTGGGCCCAGAGATGTAAAGTTGGAGTCTAATCAGCTATTAATGGTGGTTATTAAAGAGCCATGTGATCAGCTGACCAGACCAACAGTGTACATGGGTTATCATTCTTATTGGGAGAAGAGAGTGGAGTGCGTGTCACGGCAGTGCGCAGGCCCGTAATCGGTAGTGTGGCCGGGAGTCTGCGGGTGGCAGCAGTGCGAGGTTGGGAGCAAACGGGCCATCGATTTAGACCACCCCTTTGCAGGTTCCAGAAAAGTAGTGACCCAGGGGGCTCACCAGGAGTCAGGCGGGTTTGGTAAGAGTCAGCCCAGTGCGGAGCTTTGGTGGTAAAATCACTACTCGGCGGTGTGCCAGTCTTTTGCCGAGACACCAGAGGAGAGTTGAACATAACTATATATAGAATCTGTGGGCAGAAAGTAAAGCGTGACCAGGGACCTAATGTTGGTACCACGGCCCTGCCTATCAACATCACGCAGTGTCACCATACGTGTTTCAGATGTGCCGGTGTCCAACGTCCCACAGGCAAGCCAGCACACTGTGGCACGCGACCCATTTTCAGGCAGTCAAGGCTTCACCACCTCTGCCAAGACAACTCCCTGTCTATTAACATCATCTACCGGTCCAGATCTTTTGTTTTTTTTTTTTAACTCCGGCTCATTGGCACTCATGGTGCCAGCAGTCCATTCAACGAGACGATTGCCAAGGAGACAGCAGTATGCGTCTAGCCATCCCTAAGTGCAGAGAAGCTGACTGTGCTCTGTCCAAGTTGGTGGTACTGCATTCCCTCCCTTTTCAAGGTGGTGGGACTCTGCACAAAATTCAAAGAAATGGCCAGGAAAAACTTGGCATTCCCCTTCTTGCCATTGTAACGACACGCGGTAGTGGCACCTCTGGACTCCACCGCAAGCGGGGTGGCAGCTGCCCACGCCAGGGAGCGGGATCTAAGTAGTGGTCCCGGTTTTCACCAGAGCCAGCTTTTCAAGGCAGGAAAAAAAATGGGCTTTCTGCGGCAGGAGCCCTACCAAGTCGCTACCCCTGGGCGCAACTAGCTTGCGGTGGCAGCCGAGCGCAGCGAGCATCGATTGTACAGACGAAACTCGTAGCAAAGGTTCAGGCAACAGGTCGGGCAGGCGGCGGATATTCAAGGTCAGGTATCGTCAGAGAAGGTCGGGAACACAGGGAACGAACGAAACTGATGAACGGGGAAAATTGATGAACAGAAAACAATATATTAAAGGGGTGAAAGTATTGAAACAGGGGGAAATTGATGATATAATAAAAAAAACAGGGAATAAATATATTAACGGGAATATTATTGAAACAGGGAACTTATTGAGACAGAGGGGAATATATATTTACAGGAGAAAATTATTGAACGAGGGAAATTGTATGACACAGGAATAAAATATATTAACAGGGGGAAATTGTGAAAACAGGAATAAATATATTAACGGGGAAATTTATGAACAGGAAAATCGAAATGAACAGAGAAAGGCCAATTAACGAGTTTTGATTGATCCAAGTGGACAGGATTTATTCTCCTGGGTGAAAAGAAGTCACACACGGGAGGAAATGCTCAATCTGGTGTTCAAGTCTTACACCCATCTGCAAGACATTCTAAAAGGGCCAAGAAACTTTGCATGCCACTTCAGGCCGTTCTTACACCGCCAAGCACACCGTTCTTAAGCTTGCAGTGGCAGGACCGGCCTGCCCCCATATATACTGATATGTGACATTTCCAAACGGTGGAAATTTCAAGCCTTCATATGTTGTAACGGCCTATGATGAACAGAGAAAGGCTATTAATGTTATTGATGATCCAAGCGGACAGTGAAGTACACCTCTGTGTATATTAAATGTCGTGCCAGTGGGTGCTCTATGTGTGACACCTGCCATTTGCTCAGGCCTTTTCATGCGGACACGTTATTTGTCAGTTTCCAGGACTACGGGATGAATAACGTCATGTTGTCACGGACAGCAGTAGTGGATCCACTGGACCACCGTAAGCGATGGCAATAGCCACGCCAGGGAGCGGGGTCTAAGTAGGTCCCGATTTTCACCAGAGGCCGCCGCAAAGCGGGATGGACTTGCTGCGGTGGAGTTCCTACCAGGTCGCTACCCCTGACGTGACTAGTTGTCCTGGTGGCAGCGAGGTGTAGCATGGTACATAATCGCTAAGGCAAACTCTGGAGTCGGGGACAGGCAGTATAAGGTAAGGACAGGCGGGCATGGTGCTTGGTCGAAGGGACGGAGCAAGAAGGTATGTACATGGATATGGACAGGACGAGGCTGGAAAGGAAAACTCTTTCTCTATAGGGCTCTAATGATTATATTAATTATTATTACTATTTTAATATTCTTGGATGGCAGTTGGTGTGGGGAGCCTTTTCCATTCAATTGCAGCTAAAGAAATTTCCACGCTTTCAAAAATATGGACACCTAGATAATAGTTCAGCAACTTTTCTTTTATCACCTGTGTGATCTGTTTCTGATACAAATGAAACGTTTATCAACTTGCTTTCTTAAACCACTTGAAATCTGTGTGGATGAAAATTAGTTCCCTGGTAACAGGGGGAGGGCCTCCAGAAGGACCTTTGTGTTTTTAGTTTCTGTAAGTTGGAACATACAATTCACATTCTACATACTGAAGAAGTTCATCAAAGCAGTGTTTGCAGCATTTGCTTTTGCTTCTTTTTGTTCGGGTCCCATTCAAGTTTTGACCTCCCAACAGTGAATTCCATCAACAATGGGAACAGAATGCAAAATAAGCACCATAAAACATTCCCTGTAGTTATGGTTTCTTCAGTTCAAAGTTCCATCGCTGCATTTGAACAAACTGGTGTAATGCAGAAACTGGATTCAAACCACCACGTTTATACTTCACGAGTGTTTGATCGTCACTGCTCTCCTCCTCGACGGTTTTGGTATGCAGAGCCTGACCGCTCGCCAAAAAACCTCCCATGCCACTCTCCACATCAATACTGCAAGAAGCAGGGATGTCTGCCCACCTATTCGTTGCCAAGTAGCTGCTGACTGTCCTCAAATTGTTTGTCTCGATGCTATAAGTGGCGCTTGAGCCCAGACACATACTAGTCTCTCATGGCTGAGGGACCTGAACGGGACATAGGCGGGTTGAGGACAGGTGAGGGGCGCTGACCTGTTCCCGAGCCATGTCAATGTTCACGAGTTGTACTTACGAACCCACCGACTGTTGGCTAGGGTTGTCAGATGTCATCTGGGATGAAGTTGATGACCTACTCAACCATCAAGAATCACTTGGCTTGCATGATCAACACCACGGCCGCTTGATGACACCAGCAGTTATGCCTTCACCGTTTGACCCCCTGCTGCACGACCATTTACTGTGCTGTGACTGTGCCTGCTCCAGGAATGTTTGCTGCCACTGGGCCACGACGTATGGGAGAGCTGCCACCTCTCTGTCTGACATACTGGTTGTTCAAAAATTTACAGACTCTGTTTAATGAAGATATTCTGTATATGATAGAATACACACCTGTTTTTGACTCCAAATGAACCCAATAACAGATTTGGGTAACCCTTGGATATTAAATTGTGCTCCATCAAATGGGCCAGGGGTAAAAAATTTACTTGTACTGTGCCGTTTTTTAAAAAACACTGTGTATTTTACTGAATATTAAAAGCACAAACGGCGTAATATATACCCTTGGATATAATTGCACTACAGAAGATCACTGGGAAAAAAAATTTACTGGTATGTGGCGTGTTAAAATGCTGTTTTTTTACTGAATACAAAAGCAGAAAACATGGCTTAATTAACACTTGGATATAAATTGCGCAAAAGAGATGAGCAGCAAAAATTAAACTCGTAGTGGCGTAGTTAAAGTGTTTAAAACGGCGTGTATTTTACGGCTACAAAGCAGAAAACGCCTTAATTAACCTTTTGGATATAAATTATGCTTCAGGAAAATTGTCTTTGCCGTTTGTGAAAAACACAGTTTATTTACTGACACAAAAGCAGAAGAAAGACGCTTGATTAACTTGGATTATAAATTATTGCTACAGAAATCACAGGAAAAAATTTCGTCTTTGCGTTGAAAACACAGTTTATTTTACTTGACTACATAGCACAAACACGCTTAATTAGAAACAGATTGGATATAGAAAACTGCGCAATATGAATTGCAGCAGCAAAAAATTAAATGGTATGTGGAATTGTAAAAACGCGCTGTTTTTTTACTGAATGACAACAGCAAAGAACAGGCTTAGACAACCCTGGATATTTAATGGTGTCCAGAACTAAAGATAGCAATTAAGAATGTAATTATGCAGCTGCATTGGACGCAGACACTGGAATTCATTTCCAATACCCCACAAATCAATAATAATAACAGAGAATGAGGAGCGCAGCTCTTGAGAAAAGCTGGACACTCCCCAAAAACAATCGCTGGATAGTATAAAAGTAGAATTTCTTTGGTGTGAGAATCTCAGCTACTGCCCAGCTGCAGCTCAGTACAGCTATGGCAAAGGTGTGAGTGCCAGCTGTTGTCGTCCGGAACGTACTATAGTGCTCTGTGACGTTCCACAGAATCCGTCCGGTCTCTGCATTGGGATTCATCTCTGCACATGTCATTGAGGGTGTTGCTTTTTCCTCCCCAGGATTTCTTTGCCCATGTAATGCACCATGTGTTTGCGGCAATTTTTACCAATTAGAAAAACACATCTTCGTTTCCAGAGGGAATTACCACAAACTTCGACTTAGTTCATAACCGAAGTTTTCCTGAAATTCTAAACGAAGTCCACTTCGTTAGAATCGATTCGCCCATCTCTAGTTTAGGTAACTGTGGGCACAGTGTGCAAAATACAAAAATAATGAACACAAAAAAAAAAATACTGACCGCATATACCATAACTTCTAGCTCTAACCCATACAACCTCAAATTATATATTGCCTACCATAAAACGACCAGAATAAAAAAGGGAGCAGAACTGCACAACCTATTTTAGTAGCCCTTTTTGCTATTAAAGAAATAAAAAAACAGTTTTTTCACCATTACTCTGGTATTTAAAAGAAAAAAATATTTAATGGAAAAATGTAATTCAGTTCTCAAACACACATGTACTTACAGAGGTTTTCTCGATCATATATCTAATGATGGGGACAGTAAAAATAAACACTTTTGCAATTGGTTTGCATTACCTATAGCAGATATAAGCTAAACTGTGTCTTCTACACCTAAAACTGCAGCCTGAGGTCGGTCCATGCCCCCTTTTCTGTGATTGGCTGACTTATATTTTATTCAGCCTGTGGGGATACGCCCCCTGTGCTGTGATTGGCTGCCTTTCCTCTGCGCTTAATCCCCTCTGAGCTTGTGGACAAATGAAAGTGAAATAGCCTTTCTGTAGACTGGATTGTTGTAATAAAAGCTGTCTGAGTTCCTCTATGATCACTCTCCCAGCCTGTCTGTATGTGAAGGATTGTTGGGCACATTAATGACGTCCTATTTGCTGCTAGATTCCCTCTCCCCTCATATAATGCAGCCTTATCCACTGTTCCCCCATATAACACAGCCTTATACACTTTGCTCCGCCTCTTCTACCTCCTGCCTGATAATAGAGGGGGGAGCAGAGTGCATTTCCTCACATTGGTTCATCATTCAGGCTGTATGTATAACTGCTTATAGCAATGAAGGTGTTCTGCTTACAGCAATGCAGGTGTTCTAGTTACAAGGAGCTTGTGCAGGCTGGGATGGAGGCGACAGCTCTACAGACATGAGAACTGACCATTGCAGAAGGTCTGCAGAGCTGTGACATCCTGTTCCTTCCACTGCTCACACAGAATGATGATGATGTCACCATTCTTCAGTGAGGGAATACACGCCTACTGGGAGGACAGACTTGCCCCTGGATTTGAAGCTGTAACAGGCAGAAACAACTCTAGTCTGCGAAAGCAAGTGATGAGAAAACCCCTTTAAATAAATGTGTTTGGTCAGAAACAGGAGGTAAGTGGCCTGATCAGGTAGTGGTTAACAAGTTTAACTTTGATTACATAAATGAGCTATAGTATGAAGTCTTTCAACGACTTTATAAACAATATGAGATTACAACATATATGGCATAAATATATCAATACAGATCTGTGGAATCAACTAGTTAGGCGATGTATACACAACACTGGATTTTGGTCGGTTTTCAGCGGATTCAGTACTTTGAATCCACTGATAATCCGACTGTATCTGGCACTGTGTAGCCCTCGATAGAAAATCTGTGCTGTAGTTTATACAGCACAGATTCTTTTTTTACTGAGGGTTTACTAAACATAAAGCCATCGGGCAGATTATAGAACATTTTGTATATTCTGCTGGGCCACTGTTGGATTCCCGTAGCACCAATGTACTGATCCGCGGGGAATCCAAAATCCAACTGCATTTTTGTGCAAAAAAAACGGCGGTGCAGCACCATTGGATTTTGGATGGCATTTGCACATTGCTATGTAGACATAGCCTTACAGTCCACTGAAAACTCTGTTTTCAGGGCTGAAGTTGCTGCTGCATGGAATCAGAAATGTGTCCCTATAGTTGTATATACACCACTTATATGGCCATACTAAGGGGCAGTTAGTTGGCAATAACAGGTGATAGTACTGCCTCCACAAAATTGTAATGTTTAGTTTTAAAAAAAAATTACAATTACTGAAAAACTGTTTTTTTGGCTGTTTTGATTTTGTAGTTGGAATTAACCCCTTCACGACCCTGTGCCGTATCCATTACGTCCAGGTGGTTTGGGGGTTCAAGCACCATGGACGTATGGATAACGTCCAGTGGATCGCGCTAACTCTAAGGCTTAGTTCGCGCGATCGGCGCCGGGGTGTCAGCTGTATATTCAGCTGAACATCCCGCAGCGTCGGCCCCGGAACACCGGATCGACTCCGGGGCCGGGGATTTTACACCTTAATTATCGCCGACGTTCGGGTCGCAATAATTAGAGAGACGCAGGAGGAAGATCGGCTCCTCCCTGGTCTCTGTCGGCGGCAGCAGCTGCAGGATCGGACGATCGTGAGCTCCTGCCTCCCTACAGACAAACGGAGGGCAGAGAAATGCCTTCCGGGTTGTCTACTTGATACGTCACGACGCCCCGGCCGTGCCTGTGGCACGCCCGGCATCGTGACTGACAGTTGTTCATAGGAAACCAGTCATAGCAACAAGCTATGTTACTGATTCCTATTTGAATGAGAGATCTAAAGATCTCTCATTCAAATCCCCTATGGGGAAAAGTAAAAAAATAACGTGGAAAAAGTGAAAAAAAGGGAAAAACATCGTAAAAACACAAACACAAAAAATAAAATAAAAAATACGTACACGCCCTTTTCCCTTACAAACGCCAATCGCAAAAAATGATTCAAAAATAAATAAAGTACCCATAATTTGGTATCGCCGCAGTGCGTAACGACTGCCCTATAAATCTGTCATGTTAATTAACCCGTACGGGTGAACGCTGTAAAAAAAACTCCAAGAAAACAATCACAGAATTAAAGATTATTGTTCATCCAGCAGCACATAAAATGATTTAAAAAGCGTCAAAAAACTCTAAGATAACGCCAAAGTTGTACCAATTTAAAACCTCGGTTATCCCGCAAACAAAAAGTCCTCATACAAGCTCTGTATACGGAAAAATAGAAAATGGTATAGCTCTCAGAGATAGCGATGCATAAAATAGTTTTACACACTAAAACACTTTTCTTTTTTTTTTAAGTGCTTCAGCTCCGTAAAAATAAACTTATATAAATAGGGTATCGACCATAACTCGTAGCGGTCCCAAAAGAGTCAAAGCTAACTTATAACGGGATACTGCCATGGTGAGCCCTGTTAAAAATAAAAATAAAAAACAACTACTAGGATTGCAGTAATTTTCTTCAACCTGGCTCAAAAAAATCGGATTAAAAGCGATCAAAAAGCTTGTCCCCCCAAAAATTATTACTAATAAAAACGTCAAATCATCTTGCAAAAACAGTCCTACACAGGCTCCAAGCAAGATAAATTTAAAAAGTTATGGCTCTCGGGACTTATTTGCGATGCAAAACGTAATTTTCCTGGTTGAATAAAAGTGTTCTTTATTGTAAAAAGCAGTTAAAACATAAAAAAATATACAAATTGGGTATCGGTGAAATCGTTTTGACCCTGAGTAAAGCACCATTTTATTTTATACCTCAGTGACCGCAATAAAAAATAAAAAAAAAAAAACATCCCAAGATTGCTGTTTTTGTTAAAATTCACAAAACCCCTTAATAAAAAGTAAAATAGCTATATGCACCCTAATGGTACCAATAAAAATTTAAAATACCCCCGCAAAAAAAAAGCCCTTTACACCCCTTGAACAGAAAAATAAAAAAGTTATGGCTGTCAAAATGGGACAAATAAAAAAGCATTTTTTTTAAGACGTATTTCTACTGTGAAAAAAGTAATAAAAAGAAAAAATATTAAAATCTATATCATTGTAATTTAACCAACCATAGAAAAGTTACCCAATCTTTTAAATGCCGGCGAATGCTGTAAAATTAAAACTCAAAAAACAATGACGAACGCGTTTTTCCCCCATTTTTATTGCCCAAACTAAAAAAAAACTATGGGAAACCTTGGGGCTAAAATGCAATAACCCCCCAGATGAGATCCCTGATGGGTGTTTAAAACCAAAAAAAGGGGGCTTTTGGAATTTTTTGCCTGTTTTGCTATTTGGGGGCTTTGCAAATGGACTTGGCCCCCCCCAAAATCTCGTTCCAAAAGCCAAAAAGCCTCCCCTCCCTTATACCCCTGCTGCCACCCAAAAAGCAGTTTACACCCCCATGTGGGTTTGCCAAAAATTGGAAGAAATTGCTTAACAAGTTTTAGGGGTTTTTTTTCCAGGGTTCCTGTTTTTGAAAAATTTTTAAACTAAAATTGCTTTTTTTGGAAAAAAATTTTTTTTTTATTTTCACAGCCTTATGCTAAAAAAAAATTTTTTTTAAAACATGTGGGGTTATATACTAAAGACCCCTGGATATTTCCTTAAGGGGTGTAGTTTCCAATTGGGTTATTTAGGGGTGTTTATTAAGTTTTAGCCCCCCTTTGGGTGTCCCCAAACCTGAAAAAGGGGGCCTAAATAAAATCTATTGAAATGAGACCTAGATGTAGGTTGCTCCCCCTATTTCTGGGGCTTTGGTTGAGCCAAAAATGCATAGGGCCAATATGGGGGTACTCAAAAACGGCGACCTGGGGAATTGATTTAAATTCATTTACCTGTCACATTTTCCCCATTCCCGGGTAAAGGATAAAAAATTGAAAATCTGCAAAAAAAGTGAAATTTTGAAAATTTCACCCCTTTTTCTTTAATTTTGTGAATATCTAAGGGTTATCAAACTTTCTAAATGGTTGTAAAACGTTTTAAAGGGGGCTAGTTTCTTTGAGGCAATTTATGGGGGTATCTAAAAATGCGGCCCTCAAAGCCCCGTCAGAACTGGGGTGGTCCCTAAAAAAAAAGTTTTATTGGAAAAAAAA
>JAODAL010037200.1:0-40716 GCA_025379985.1 Phyllomedusa bahiana | reverse complement strand
TTAAAAATTTTTTCAAATTTTGGTGCTAGTAAAGTTATCTCGCTTCTGACGCTAAAAATACGTCTTTTTATGGATTTTGGCCAAGAATCCGTTTTTTTTAACGTATTTTGCCGCTAAATCCTTTCTCGCCAATGTCATTGGGGGACACAGAACCTTGGGTATAGGCCCTTGACCTAGGAGGCGGACACTAGGCGGACCTAACATGTTGGGCCCGCCCCAGTGGCCTACATCCCTCCTGCTGATGCTAGGCTGATCAGTTTTCAGCCTAGTGTCCGTAGCTCTGCGGTGTTTGTTATTTTTTTTGTTTCTTTGCAGGAGGTGATTTAGCACCCGGCTCTCACCTAATGGAAGGTGATTGAGCGCCCGGCTCTCACCTAGTGGAAAGGTGATCGAGCCCCTGGCTCTCACCTATCAGGGGGGTTGTCAGCACGTAATTTTACCGTGATGCTGTCCCCCCTGAGGGTGTCTGGAACCCAGTCAGTTTTTTAGCAGTCTGGCCTTCCTTTTCGCTGCTCACCCATCCCCCCATCCCGCCTCCGTGGCCTTTTTACGGATTCCGCTAGCCTCACCTGCGGGTGCATGGTAACGAAGGGGTGATGCTACGATGCCCAAAGACGTCGGATATGCGAGTACCCCGACTTCCTCCATTTTGGGGGTAGTCAGGGTTTTTTCCATTTCCTTTTATGGGTCTGGAGGAAAAAGGAATTCCCGCGCCCCCCCCAGCTTTGTCCTTTTCCCCGGTCTTGGTGGGCCCAGGGATGGGAGCACGTTCCCCCGCTTAGCCGTAGCCGGCACTAGGCAGCGGGGCATGTTGGCCTGCTGTGTCAGTGTTCGGTCAAGCATTTGGCTCCCCTTTCACCTACAATTTTCATTCTTATCTGAGATTCCTTGTACCCACCAACCAATGTCCCCTGATGAAATACGGTGGGTGTAGAAACATGTTGGGACACTTAGTTGCTCAGGAATTAAGGTGAGATAATTTGTTGTTTATTTTACTCATTCTGGGATACTTTGTCACCTATGAATAGAGGTGATTAGATTTTACCCATATTACTTACATGTTAGGGCTATATAGGGGATTCTAGTTTCAGGGACAGGATCCTGTTGGAGCCATCCTTATTGGGACGATAGCCCCGCTTAATTAGTCAGGGTTGGTCAGCCTTATAGGGCCGATTCAGGGATATAGTTAGAGATGGGCGAATTGATTCTAACGAAGTGGACTTCGTTTAGAATTTCAGGAAAACTTCGGTTCTGAACGAAGTCGAAGTTTGGGGTACTTCAGGTGAACGAAGAGTGCTTTTCATTGACAAAATGGCTGCGAACACATGGCGTTACATGGGGCAAAGAACTCTGGGAGGAAGAAGGGCATAGCCTGCATGACATGTGCAGAGATGAAGCCAATTAGAGACCGGCGGGATTCTGTGACGTCACCGCACTATATATGTCCGGGCGCGACGCTGGGACTCACACTCCTCTCACTGTACTGATAGGGAAGGTGCTGCTGCGGCTGATAGCTCTTACTGAAGAACTGATTTTTATACAGCGATTTTTGGGGGGTGTTTCATCTTGACTCAGAGACTGCTTCTCTTAACGTTCTATTTCTGATTTTTTTGGGTATTGGATCTGAAATCCAGTGTGCGTCCACTGCAGCTGCATATACATTTAAATCCTATCTGCTCACAGCACATTGAATATCCAAGGGGGATCTAAGCCAGTTCCTGTTGTATTCATTTAAAGAAACAGCGTTTTTACAATACAAATACCACTTCATTTTTGGCTGCTCAATTCTTTGGCGCAATTTACATCCAGGGGTTAATTAAGCGTTGTTTTTCAGACTGTGGTGACTACCAAGAAACCGTCATTTTTCACCCGCCAAAAAATATACATTTTTCCTGTAGACTAATTCACATGCAAAGGTTAATTACAATTTTATCTCTTGTTGTGTGGCGTAAAAAACACAGCATTGTAACACGCTACAAAGCTAGTAGTTTGTGGTGGCTCAATTTTTTGGCGCAATTTACATCCAGGGGTTAATTAAGCGTTGTTTTTCAGCTGTGGTGACTCCAAGAAACCGTCATTTTCACCGCCAAAATATATACATTTTTTCTGTAGTCTAATTCACAAGCAAAGGTTAATTACAATTTTATCTCTTGTTCTGTGGCGTAAAAAACACGGCATTCTAACACGCTTTTCAGCTAGTAGTTTGTGGTGGCTCAATTCTTTGGCGCAATTTACATCCAGGGGTTAATTAAGCGTTGTTTTTTCAGCTGTGGTGACTCCAAGAAACCGTCATTTTCACCGCCAAAATATATACATTTTTCCTGTAGCCTAATTCACAAGCAAAGGTTAATTACAATTTTATCTCTTGTTGTGTGGCGTAAAAAACACAGCATTGTAACACGCTACAAAGCTAGTAGTTTGTGGTGGCTCAATTCTTTGCCGCAATTTACATCCAGGGGTTAATTAAGCGTTGTTTTTCAGCTGTGGTGATACTCCAAGAAAACCGTAATTTTCACCGCCAAAATATATAAATTTTTCCTGTAGCCTATTCACAAGCAAAGGTTAATTACAATTTTATCTCTTGTTGTGTGCCGTAAAAAACACAGCATTGTAACACGCTACAAAGCTAGTAGTTTGTGGTGGCTCAATTCTTTGGCGCAATTTACATCCAGGGGTTAATCAAGCGTTGTTTTTCAGCTGTGGTGACTCCAAGAAACCGTAATTTTCACCGCCAATATATATAAATTTTTCCTGTAGCCTAATTCACAAGCAAAGGTTAATTACAATTTTATCTCTTGTTGTGTGGCGTAAAAAATACAGCATTGTAACACGCTACAAAGCTAGTAGTTTGTGGAAGCTCAATTCTTTGGCGCAATTTACATCCAGGGGTTAATTAAGCGTTGTTTTTCAGCTGTGGTGACTCCAAGAAACCGTCATTTTCACCGCCAAAATATATACATTTTTCCTGTAGCCTAATTCCCAAGCAAAGGTTAATTACAATTTTAATCTCTTGTTGGGTTGCGTAAAAAACACCGCATTGTAACACGCTACAAAGCTAGTAGTTTGTGGTGGCTCAATTCTTTAGCGCAATTTACATCCAAGGGTTAACTAAGTATTTTTCTGCAGTTCCACTCAGTAAAAGAAACTTTCTTTTTCACCGCCACATCAGAAATTCTATAGCATAATTCATATCCGAAGAATAATTAAGCCTTTACATTCAGTAAAATACACAGAGTTTTTATACGGCACATACAAGTCAATTTTTCCTGGCCATTTGTGGAGCGCAATTTATATCCAAGGGTTACCCAAGCTTGTTACTGGGTTCATTTGGAGTCAAATACAGGGTGTATATTTATCATATACAGATATCTTCATCAAACAGTGTCTGTACATTTTAGAACAAACAGTATGTCAGACAGAGAGGTGGCAGGCTCTGCACCTGCGAGTGGCAGTGGCACAAACATTCCTGGAACAGGCCCAGGTCGCAGCACAGTAAGGGGACGTCGCAGCAGGGATCACTCGGTGAGGCCAGAACTAGCGGCCGTGTGTTGTTCGGCAACCCAAGGGTTCTTGATTGGTTGACTAGGTCATCCACTTCCTCCCAGATGACATCTGACAACCCCAGCCAAGAGTCGGTGGGAACGTCAGACACAACCCTTAGTTGGCATAGCCTGGGAGTGGGTCAGCGGCCCTCACCTGGCCTCAACCCGCCTCTGCCATTCGGTTCCCTCAGCCATAGATCTACTATGTGGTCTGGGCTCAGCGCCACTATATAGCGAGGATGAACAATTTGAGGAGGGCAGTCAGCAGCTACTTGGCAGCGAAGAAATGGGGCCAATATCCCCTGCTTCTTGCATTAGGCGGCAAAGTATAGATGTTGAGAGTGGCGAGGTCATGTTGTGAGGGGTCAGCCTCTGCATACCAAGACCGGTGATGAGGACAGCAGTGACGATGAAACACAAATAGATGATGATATAGCCGACCGCACTTGGGAGCCGGGTGAGGTAAGGGCTTCATCATCGTCAGGAGAAGAGGGCATCAAGCAGCGGCGCAGCCAGCAAGTGGGTTGTGTGGCCGTGAGTCAGCAGGGTAGCAGCAGTGTGAGGTCGGGAGCCAAGCGGCCACGGGGTAAAAAACCCACTTCGCAGGTCCAAGAAAGTAGCGGCACAGGGGCTCAGCGAGGCAGCGGCGGCAGTAGTCACTCAGTGCGGCGGTGTGGCAGTTCTTTGCTAAGACACCGGAGGAGCCGAATATGGGTATATGTAGAATCTGTAAGCAGAAAGTGAAGCGTGGCCAGGGAGCTAACGTTGGCACCACGGCCCTGCGTCACCACATGCAGCGTCACCATCCGGTGGCCTGGGAGAAACGTGGCTCAGATGTGGTAGTCCATCCTGCCGCCACAGCAGCAGCGCCCAGTGGCACACATGCCATTGCCGCAAGTCAAGGCTCCACCACCTCTGCAGAAGGGAGCTGTTTCTCTTTGACATCATCTCCCGGTCCAGATGCTCCTGCTCTTCGCTACTCATGGCGCCAGCAGTCGTTCAGCGAGGCGATTGCAAAGAGACAACAGTATGCGTCCAACCATCCTAAGGTGCAGAAGCTGACCGTACTCCTGTCCAAGTTGTTGGTGCTGCAGTCCCTCCCTTTCCAAATGGTGGACTCTGCACCATTCAGAGAACTAATGGCTTGTGCCGAGCCGAGATGGAGAGTTCCAAGCCGTAATTTCCTTTCAAAAAAGGCAGCCCCACCCCTTCATAAATATGTAGAACAAAGGTGGGCCATCCTTGAGCTTATCGTTTTGCCCCCCAGGTGAAAACGGCAGCGGGGACGTCTAGCTGTAACTACGGTAAAGGGCCAGTAAAAGTTCTTTACCTGCCAACTGGGGTGAATGGGGCTTCCGGCCCCCAAGGCACCCAACAATTTGGGACAGGAGACGTTGCCCAAACTGCGGCTCCTGCGCCTATGCCCCTCCTCCTCCTCCACCACCACCCCCCATCTCACCCCCCACAAGTACGCTCCATCAAAACCAAAACCAATTTTTAAAGGGCACTGCGGTGTCACCATTTTCTACACCTGGCTTGCCTCGGCCAAAAGAAGTCACACAGGGGAGGGAAATGCTCCGCGCCATGCAGCAAGAAATCGAGTTGGCTTTTTTCCCCCGCCAATTGCAAATCGGAACCATGGTGAAAGGGCCCAATGGGAGGAACATGGGGGTCCCCCGCTGCCCGGGGGAGGATGGTCCATGCGCCCTGCAAGGGGAACCTTTTTTCAATTCGGTTTTGAAAAGGGTTCCCCGAATCTTCCCCCGAACTTCAAAGATTCTGAAAATGGGCCAAAGGGAAAATGTCCTGCACTTTATTTTATTCCCTACAAAGCCAGGAACCAAACCCCCCTCCCAGTTGCAGCCATAACGGGCCCTTTCCCCCAAAACCCCCCTGATATGCGATGTTTCCACCCGTTTTGGGAATTTCCCGCCTGCAAAATGTTGGAAACCCACTGGGATAACAGAGAAAAGGGCCATTAAAAGATTTTTTTGATGATCCCCCGGCGGACAGGATTTTCTCCCCTTGTAAAATTTGATGTCAGCCAGGGCACCCTTTTAGCTGACCCCCCTGGGGTTTTTTTTCAGGCCATTCAAGGAAAGGGCCCCGTTACTTGTCAGTCGCCCGGACTATGGGATGAATAACGCATTCCACTGCTTCATGTCCCGGAACAGTGCGAAAAAATCTGTCCCCGGGCCGGGGCTGAGACGTAGCAATTTCATCCCCGCGGCCACATTTAATTTCCCGGTTGGGGGGCCCGAAATGGAGGAGGAGGAGGAGGACCTTGGAAACAAACAATTTTCTGGGGGAAATGAGTGGGTTTTTTACCCCCGGGACAAGAGAGGAGGAGCAAGGGGCACCCCGGAGGAGGGAATGGAGATAGGAAAACGAAAGGGAGATGACCCGCAAACCCGTGGCATTTTACAGTGGGGATTGGGGGCAGGGAACCCCTCGGAGTCACTTGTGGGAATGGCCCCAGCATGCTTATTTGCCTGGCTAGTGACAGGGCCGGGAAAAGTCAAAACTCCGGCCCGAGGGATACTTCTGGGTCTTTCCCCCCTATTTGGCCCCCCGCACCCGGGCCAAAATGGGACCTTTTTTTCCCCGCACTGGGGGGAGGACAAACCAAATACATAGGGAAATCCTCCGTAGTCAGTTGGCCGCTCCTAAAGTGCGGCATGTCCCTCCTCTGACCCGGGCTGACCGGGGGGGTTTTTCATCGCTCACGTACTACACCGGGGGCTGCCGGTTTAAGGGGGGGGGTCGGAGATAAACCCCCCCATCACAGCAACCCAAGTCTGGGGTCACTGATGAGCAGCTTCCTTCACCGCCTAAGGGGGCGGGGAGTCGCCAGCAGCACAGCAGCCGGACCCGGAGGGAGACCCTGAATCAACAGGTGGGGGCCTCTTTGGGAAAACCCCTCGCCACCCCCTTTTGAAAAATCCGCTGGACTACCGGGGAGCCAAACTGGATGTGTTTGGCCCCCAACTTGCCGAGTTTGCGGGAGAAATCTGTCCTTCCCCCGGGCCCGGAATTTTAGCTTAGACCGGGGGTTCAGTGCGGCGGGGGCCAAACGTTACCCCCCAAGGGGAACCCGCTTGTCCACGGGAAATTTGGAACACTGACCTTTGCAAGATAATCAAAGGGGTGGGTCACCCCGGGGTTTCCCACACACCCCAAAGCCTTAGGGGTCAGACTACATCAGCCATGACCCTCACCCAAACTGTGAGAAAAGATCAGGGGTTTAAACCTAAACCCCCTTCCCGCCACAAATTTTTAAAGCGGGGCCCCCCGCCCGATCCACACATCTGCTGACAAAATTTCTCCATCTGCCCCCCCCTTTTTACCAACCATTTTTACCAGGACTGGTATTGCCCCCCCCACCTCCACACTTTGAAATTTTGCCCCTGTCTGACCTCATCGCTGCTTTTGCTGCTGCCGGACCTCCACACTGTGTCATTTTTGGGCCCCTCACTAAAACCTTTATTTTTTTTGCCCTGCCGCCCCTCACCCCCACTCTCGTCCAAATTTTGGCCCCCCTCTTGTCCCCCCATTTTTTTTTCCACCCCAAAAGTATTGGCCACTTTCCCAAACTCATTTCTGTTTTTTTTTTGGGCCCGCTGCCGTGACCTGACACTGTGTCATTGTGGGCCCCTCTGTGGCCCATTCCTGTTTTGCCAAACCCCCAGAATGTCCAATGGCCACTGTCTGACCTCAAAGGGTGCAGCCGCCGTTTACCTCCACTCTCGTCATTGTGCCACTCTGAGGCCTACTCAGTTTTTGCCACCTCCAAATGGGGATTGTGGGCCCCTTTCTGACCTCATGCGCCCTGTGGGTGCTGCCATGACCCCACACATTTTGTCCCTTTTTGGCCACTGTCGACCTCATCTGCTGCTGTGGCTGCCCGCCCCTGACCACACACCGGGGTCCCTTTTCCCCTCTGTGGCAAAACCCTGTTTTTTCACCTCCAAAAATTTATTGTGCCCCCCTTCCCGACCTCATCCCCGCTGCTGCCGTGACCTGCACCCCTGTGTCCCTTAGGCCACTGTCTGACCCAAGCCTTTCTGCTGTGGCTGCTGGGCCTTTTTCCACACACTGTGTCATTGTGCCAATGTCTGCCCCATGCTGCTGCCTTTGGGTCTGGGCCCTGACCTACCACTGTTTTCATTGGGCCCACTCTGGGCCTACTCCCCTTTTTTCCCCCCCCCAGAAATTAAAATTTTGCCACCCTTTTGACCCCATGCCGCGCTGTGGCTGCTTTCCCGGGGGAACCTAAAACACTGTGTCAATTTTTGCCCCCTGTCTGACCCCATCTCTGCTGTGGCTGCTTTCCCCTGACCTACACACTGTCATTGTGCCACGTCTGACCTCATGCTGCGGGTGTGGCTTTATGCCGGACCTACACACTGGGCATTGTTCCACTGTCCCGCCCCCCATGCTGCTGCTGTGGCTTTCTGCCGGACCCCCCAAAACTGTGTCATTGGGCCCACTCTGTGGCCTATTCCCGTTTTTGGGCCCCCTCCAAATTTTCCCTTGTTTCCCCACCTGACCCCCATGCTGCTGCTGGGCTACTGGGGTGACCCTTTTTTCCCAAAAATGTGTCAAATTTTCCCCACTGTCAAAGATTGGGTGCTGCTGTAGCTGCTGCCCCGGGCCTCACACTGTCATTGTGGGGGCCCCGTCAAACCTTTTAAACTGCTTTCCGTAACCTACACACTGTGGGCATTTTTCCCCTCGTGGGCCCCTCCTTTTTTTGCCACCTCCCGAATATCATTGTGGGCCCCTTCTGACCCTTTTGCGCTGCTGTGGGGGTGCCGCCTCAACCCCCCACACTCTGTCACGATGTTTTCCCCCCCTGAAATTCTCAGCTTGGTTTTTTTTTCCAGCTTCGCTGCCATAACTTTATCGGGGCTACATTTCCCCTTCAGTTTTTTTGGTCGTTTTGCCCTCTTAAGTGCCCAGGGAATTTTATAGTAAAGGATTGTAAGAGGGGCGGCAGTCATGTGGTGTCATACTAAAACACAACATTGTTGAAGACCAAAACCAAGCTCCCTTTGCATATTTAAGATGGAAAACGTTCTACAGCCCCGCGGCCTGTGCAGCCGGGAAAAGTTTTTTTTTAACGGACTCCCGAAGTAATTCGGAACTAAGTTTATTTTTTGCCAAAAATCCCGAAGTGAACGAACCGTTTTTTGGGGAAATTCACCCATCTCTAGATTTTGTATCCACACACACCATTCCCCCTCCTTCCTTGTTTTTTGCATCTGATTAGTCTTTTAAATAGTATTTTTTTCTTTTTTTGGCTATGTGTTTTCCCCAACCAATTTTTAGGATTTTTTTTTAATCTTTTTTTTTAAAAAAAGGGTTTATTGTTTATTGATTATCCTTGTTAAGAATAAATTTAGTAACTAATGAAGTTATCTCACTTCTGACGCTAAAAATACTATTTTTACAGATTTTGGCGCCAGAATCCTTTTTTTACGGATTTTGGCACTAAAATCCTGTTTTTTACAGATTTTGGCGTTAATAATGTTATCTCACTTGTGACGCTAAAAATAAGTTTTTTTACGCATTTTGGCTCTTCTAAAGTTATCTTTCTTTTGTCACTTCAAATACTTTTACGTATTTTGTCGCTAAAAATACTTTTTTTTAAGGGTTTGGCGTCAAAATACTTTTTTTACGGATTTTATCACTAAAATAAGCTTTTTACGGATTTTGCCGCTATTAAAGTTATCTTGCTTTTGTCACTAAAAATATGCTTTATACGCAAAAATTCTTTTTTATGGATTTTGGCTCTTCTAAAGGTAACTTGCTTTGGTCGGTAAAAATAAGTTTTTGTACGTATTTTTTAAGTTTTTTTTACGTATTTTGTCGCTAAAAATCCTTTTTTTATGGGTTTTGGTGCTAAAATAGTGTTTTTTACGGATTTTAGCGCTAAAGTATTACTTTTACGGATTTTGGTGCTAAAGTCCGTTTTTTTACGGATGTTGGTGCTAAAGTCTGTCTTTTACGGATTTGGGCGCTAAAATCTGTTTTTTATGGATTTTGGCACTAAAAAATGTAAAAACAGATTTTTTTGCGGCAAAAGCAATATAAATGTGTTAGTGCCAAAATCCATAAAAATGTATTTTAGCACCAAAATCCATAAAAACGTCTTTAGGGCTAAAATCTGTAAAAAACGTATTTTTGGCGACAAAAGCGAGATAACTATTAGCGGCAAAATCCATAAAAATACGGATTTTATTGCGAAAAACCATAAAAAATGGACTTTAGGGCCAAAAACTGTATAAAAAAATGTTTTTGGCGACAAACACGAGATAACTTTATAAGCGAAAAAATCCGTAAAAATAAGGATTTTAGGGCTAAAAGCCTTAAAAAAACCGTACTTTTGGCGATAAAAGCGAGATAACTTTATTAGCGCCAACATACGTAAAACGACTACAAATTAAATATAGATGCAATAATGTGCTTTACATTCCCTTTTGTAGGGTGGAGTTACATCCAATGGCTTATTTTATGTACACATTAAAAAACAGACTTGAAGACAAGCAAAAAACGCGTGTAAAAAATGCGGCAAAAAACTCAAATTGTGGCAAAAAACTTCCGTTTTTTCAGCTGCTTTTAACAGGCAGTGGACAGAAAACTCAGTTTTATGAACATTTTTAGTAATACATTTTCAGGTTGTTTTTTGTCCACTGCAGGGGAGACATAGCCTGAACTACATCAGGTTTTCACAAAAGCCCTATAAGTAGATAAACAGAGTCAGGTCAAAGATGGAGTCAGAATTTTAGACGGTCATTTATTTCTTGAGGAAAATAATCCAATGTCACATATCTGTGAGTATCAAATGTATGAGAACCTTCAGGATTAGCAGATAATTGTAAGGTGAATTAGAGTCAGATGTTTTTAATTAGAGATGAGCGAATTTCTCAACAATTCGATTTGGCCGATTTGCCAAATTTTCCCCAAAAATTTGTTTCGTTCCGAATTTATTGCATTAAAAAACAGCTATTTCCTGGCTGCAGAGAGCCTGTATGTTGTTGAAGAACATTGTGCCATGCAGAAATATGCATAGGGAACATGGTTTGGTATTGAAATAATGCTGTGATTTAGCATGACACGCAGATGACAGCTGCCGCTCTTAGAATCGCTTCACACTTCACTTATCTGGGCAGTTACGGAGGCAAAAATGACCAAATAACTGAAGGGAAAATGCAGCCTTTCTTCATAAGCATCAATCATCAAGGCATGTATTTTTCAAATGCATTTTATATACTTTTTCAAGGTTTATAACATCAAACTTTAGATAAGCATAAAAACCTGAAGGTACATCAGCATGCATAGTCCTTCATTTCCAGTTGGGAAACCACTCTCAAACGAGTCCTCAGGTATGTCTGCAGGAAGTCACAACAAAGATGCCTGACAGGTAATGTCAGTGCCAGCTAGAAAGATGTGTGTCATCAGGCAGGATGCAGCATCAGAAAAGTAACTGAGACAGGTAGCCAGAAGAATCCAGACTCATTTGTCAAAGTTTGGGTGAGGCAGCATGTCTGATCTAACCTGATGTATCAGGCATTGTGTTGGAATAATACTTATTACTGTGTGCAACAACCACTTCTGTATGTATTGCATGTGTGAGCCTTTGTCAAGGGATATTTTTCATTGTTGATAAAGTTAGGCTGTTTAAAAAAAAAAAACTTGTGAGGGGAAGAGACAGCTCAGATCTTGTTTACTGCAGATGGACTGATAGATTCAGACATGTTCTCAGTGTGCTGAGAAGTTATTTTTGTTCTCTTCAAGAATAAAGTTCCTTTTGCTGTTCAACTACTGGATAATGACTGGATAATCTGCTGCTAACAGGTCATGGGCCCAGTATCCAAGTATCCCAGTATCCAAGTATTCCAGTATCCCAGAACAACAGTAAAGTGTGAACAGTGAGAAGATAAATAAGAAGATAAGATGGCTGCTAGTAGAAAATCCTGTGAAATTCTCAGTGCCAAGCCTGACAAACCAGAACTACCAATCCTGGAAATTCAAGGTGAAGTTTGCTTCTAATAAGAGAAGGTAGTGGAAATATACACGGGAGCCCAAGCCTGATCCTCCATCAGAGGAATGGATAGAGAAGGATCAGAAAGCACAGAGCACTATCTCCCTCACTATGGGATGATGACCAGTTTTGTACACATATGCAAATGTAACACTGCAAAGGACATGTGGGAAGAGCTACAGAAAGTGCATAAAAGAACAAATCTCAGCAAAAAGCTTTATCTAATGAGGAAACTGTATCAGTCCTTTTTTAAGTAAGGGCCAGAATATGCAGGACTACATCAGAGACACCCTTGAAATAGTGAGTGTCTGCGCGGAATAGGCGAAAAGATAAAAGACTTCCATGTTGCTGCACTGTTACTCAGCGGTCTCCAGAAAGCTATGACACACTGGTCACTGCACTGATGCACGGCCTGATGATGAGCTCACATTAGAGTATGTGAAAGGCAAGCTTGTGGAGGAATACAAGAGTAAAACAGAGAGTACAAGGAGCAGTGATGTGTCCTCCGCAGCATCTGCATTCAAGACTCAGGATCATAAAAACACATAAGATCATATAAAGGAAACACGTGAATGCTTTGTATGCAGGAAAACTGGTCACATAAAGGTAATTGCAGAATCTGGAAAGCAAAAATTAATCAGCTTAAAGAAAAAGGGAACAATCAAAAAGCCAAAAGTGCTAATAAAGAAGAAAAGGACACTGTGTGTGCTGAATCAGCATTTAATACAAGTACAGGCAGATCAGAAGACATGCATGGTGCATAGACCCCGGTGCCACAACCCCAATGACAAATAACAGAAGTTTCTTTTCTAACCGGGACCAAAGCAAATCAAAAAAAGTCATCTTAGCCAATGGTCAGTATGTAACTTCAGAAGGAATAGGAGATGGCTACCTCCACTGCCAAGTCTCTCCAACAGAAACCAGAAAGATCCAAGTAAAGGATGTGCTCTATGTTCCAAATCTTGAAAGCAACTTGTTATCAGTGAAGAAACTCACAAGACAGGGGAATGTAGTTATTTTTATGGATGAAGCTGCATCATCACAAGAGAGGTCATACTCTTGCAAAAGGAAATATCAAAGATGGATTGTACCAGTTACAATATCAGGAGGCTGTTTATACTGTCAAACAAGAACATGAGAATTGCATCCTGGGGTGGCATCGACGCCCTTGGGGCCCAATGGACCCAGAAGCAATAAGAAAGCTATTTTCAGGAAGAGCTTGCGAACGGCGTTACAATGGACCAATGCAGTCAGAAGGATGAAGTGACTAGCTCCCTTTAAAAGGTAAAATGACAAGGAAATCATTTCCTAAACACAGCACCACTTATCAGCACAGCCACAGGACTTGATTCATACAGATGTGTGTAGTCCAATGAGTACTCAAACACCTGAAAAGAAGAGATTTTTTCTCACATTTATTGATGATTACTCAAGATATACAATTGTGTACTTGCTCATAGCAAAGATATAGTTGCAAGAAACTAGAAGAGTACCTAGCTGAAGTATCCAACAAATTTGGAAGAATGCCAAAGACATTGCGTTCTGACAATGGAACTGATACACAAGTGGAAAGGCACAACCCATATTAAAATAAGAATGGAATGTGTTCCAGACTACCATACCTTTTACCACCCAGAACAGAATGGTTTAGCAGAGAGGAAAAACCGAACTATTTGTGAAAGTGGAAGAACTATGCTTTTTGATGCCGAGTTACCAACAAAATTTGGGGAGAAGCAATAATGACTGCTTGCTATCTTCAAAAGATTACCGGGGAAAGCTACAAAAAAACCTCCATATGAGAATGGAACAAAAGAAGCCTGAATTAAAGCACATAAGAATATTTGGAAGTAAAGCATTTGTGCATGTTCCTAGAGAAAAGCGTAAAAAAGGGGAAAGCTCATGCTAAGGAAGGAGTCCTGGTAGGCTACAGTGAAACCCAAAAAGGATACAGAACCTGCACCCAGAGACAACAAGGTGACAATTAGCAGAGATGTAGAAATAGATGAAAACTCCGATCACTCAAATTTCATAAAGTTACTCCAGAAAATTCCATTTGAGCCACAGAAGCAACCACAGTCACAAAATCAAGAAAACAAGGAAGAAAGACCTGAAGTGTGGGGCGACTCTCAAGTTACTGAAGAGGAAACGTAATACCTGCTGAACCTTCAATCAGGAGATCCAACAGTGCAACAAAGGTATTCCCGCTAAAACGCCTGTCTTACAGGTGAGTCAGAGCCTCAGTCAGGGAAGAGATGCAACTATTACCAGTCCATGAAAAACAGAAATGGATTAAAAGCTGCAGATGAAGAAATGAATCTCTTCAACAGCTTCAGACATGGATTACAAACTACCACAGGTAAGAAAGCAATTGGATGTAAGTGGATTTTCAAACCAACTATGACTCTGATGGTAACGTGCAAAAGATTCAAGGCAAGATAGTTGCAAAAAGGGTACTTACAAAATATGGAGAATATTATGATGCTACATTTTCTCCTGTCGCTAACAAACAACATTTAGAGTTTTAATGTCTGTAGCAGCGGTGCAAAGCATGAAAGTAAGACATTTTGACATTAAAACAGCTTTTCTAAATGGTGACATTGAAAAAGAGGTGTATATGACTCAAACCAGAAGGTTATATAAAAAGCAGAAGAACACCTTGTGTGTAAACTGCAAAAATCTCTTTATGGCCTAAAACAATCAGCAAGAGCGTGGAACACTAAGATGAATGACGTTCTGCTGAAATGGGGATTTAGAAGAAGTCAAGCTGATCCGTGTTTATACACTAAATTTAGAGCAGATAAGTGGATTTATGTTTCTTCTGTATGGGTTTATGATGTCATCATAGCTCATCAAGAAGAAGCTGAAATTACAAAAGTAGGGAAAAATTTTGAACCAACATTTTGAACAAAGGACCTTGGAAATGTGACACATTATCTGGGAATCAGATCCAGAGAGAAGAAGATGGAAGTTTCCTTCTCAAACAAAAAGCTAAAAAATTTTCACAGTCCTCAACCAGTTTTGGGAAAGTTAGAAGCCAAAGGCTTTCAACACAATGGATCCATCTTACCTAAAGTTGGAAGGAGAAGATGACTACTACCAAAAAATGAGAGTTATAGAAAAGCAGTGGGGGCACTTCTGTAATAGCCACTACTATTCGTCCTGATATCACAGCGACAATGGGTTTTACGTGCCAACGTGTAAGTAAGCCACGTCAATGAGACTGGGAAAGCAGTTAAAAGAGTCCCTTTAATATCTGAAGCAAACTAAGACGTAATCTAAAAATATCTGCAAATGGTGAAACTAAAGCTCACAGCTTACGTGGACGCAGACTGGGCCGGAGATTTAAGTGATCGAAAGTCAACAAGCGGTTATTATTTAAATTAGGAGAAAATCCAATTTTTTTGGTCAAGCAGAAAGCAGGTGTCAGTTGCGTTATCATCTACAGAGGCAGAATAAATTTCTGCAGCTCATGCCAGTCAAGAAGTAATTTGGTTGAACCAACTGTTAGAAAGGGTCTTGGTAAAATCAACTCAACCCGTTTCGATTTATGAAAACAACCAAGGAAAGTATTAAAACTCGCCAGCAGTGAAAAGGATCAATGCCAGGACTAAACACATTGATGTAAGACATCACCCCCTGCGAGATTTAGTGGAACATGGTATCATTGACTTTGTCTAATGCGAAAAATGACAAGATGAAGCTGATGCCATGACAAAGCCATTGCCAAGAACCAAGTTTGAAGATTTCAGGAAGATGATGGGACTAATTGGATAAGTAGTTGTTGAGTGGGGGGGTTGGAATAATCTTATTACTGTGTGCAACAACCACTTCTGTATGTATTGCATGTGTGAGCCTTTGTCAAGGGATATTGTCATTGTTGATAAAGTTAGGCTGTTTAAAAAAAAAAACAAAAAAACTTTGTTAGAGGAAGAGACAGCTCAGATCTTTTTTACTGCAGATGGACTGATAGATTCAGACATGTACTCATGTGTGCTGAGAAGTTATACTTGTTCTCTTCAAGAATAAAGTTCCTTTTGCTGTTCAACTACTGGATAATGATCTGGATAATCTGCTGCTAACACATTGTTGTTTGGAAAACCTGGCTGATCCACGCCTGATTCATCTTGACAAAGGTGTGTCTCTCCACATTGCGGGTGGACAAGCGAGTTCTCCTTGGGGTAACTATGGCCCCCGCCGCACTGAACAACCGCTCTGATGCCACACTACTGGCCGGGGAGGACAGCTTCTCCAGTGCAAACTTAGCAAGTTGCGGCCACAAACCCAGTTTGGCTGCCCAGTAGTCCAGCGGATCTTCAATGTGGGTTGTCATGGTGCTATTTAAGTAGGCCACCACCTGCTGGTTCAGTTTCTGCTCCGGTGCTGCTGGTGAGTACCTTCCTCACTAGGCAGGTGAAGAAAGCTGCTCATCAACGACTCCAGACTCAGGTTGCTGCTGATGGAACTGGTACTGCTCCTAACCTCCCCCCCCCCCCATCTTCCCACCGCAGCCGTGGCAGTGATATGTGAGCACTGAGGAACCCCACCAGTCATACCTGGCAGCAGCCAACTGACTACATAGGATGTCTCTATAGTACTTGAGCTTGTCCTCCCTCTCGGCAGGTGAAAAATGCCCATATTTTGGACCGATAGTGAGGTTCCAAGAGGGTGACGAGATAGAACTCATCTCTCTGCCGGATGGTGACAATTCGGCTGTCACTACCCAGGTAAATCAGCATGTAGCGGGCCATCTGCGCAAGTGACACTGAGGGACTCCCTGCCACCATCTCCACTGTATACTGCTATGGTGTGTCTGGGTCATCTGCCTTGTCTTCCTCATCTCCCTCTACCTTCTCCGGCTGCTCTTCCTCTCGTGTCACCTGGGTAGAAAAACCACTCATTTCGCTAGATATTCCTTGTGCTCCAATGTCCTCCTCTACCTGTTTATCCCCCAGTGGTCTCATGTGACCATGAGATTTAGTCCCCACGTCGCCATTCCCCTGAGCAGACAGATATTGCAGCATCTGTTCCAGGACATGAAGCAGTGGAATGACGTTGTTCATCCTGTAGTCCTGGCGACTGACAAATAGCGTGGCCTCCTCAAAGGGCCTGAGCAAACAGCAGGTGTCACGCATGAGCTGCCACTGGCTGACATCAAAATTACACAGGAGAGGACTCCTGTCCACTTGGATCATCAAGAAATCATTAATGGCCCTTCTCTGTTCATAGAGTCAGTCCAACATATAGAGGCTGGAATTCCAACGGGTCGAAACGTTTCATATCAGCCTATGGCTGAAGTACATGCAAAGTTTCCTGGCCATTTTTAGAATGGCTTGCAGATAGGTGGAAGACTTGAGGAACCATTAAACAACCAGATTAAACACGTGCACCATACAGGGCGCATGGCTCAACCCTCCTCGGCGCAGCATGGACACCATGTACTTTCCATTGTCAGTCATCATGGTTCCGATTCTCAGTTGTTTCGGAGAAAGCCAGAAATTGATATAATCTTTCATGATGCGGAGCAGTTTCTCCCCTCTGTGACTTCGTTGGCCCAAGCAAACCAGGTGTAAAAGTACGTGACACCGTCATGCCCTGCACATGTGGTATGCTGGAGGAGCTCTTACACTTGTCGCTGCACTGGAGTCTGCGGTGGTGGAGGAGGCAGACATTGGCGCAGTTTGACAACATGTCTAAGTTGGTGGTGTGGTTAAGCAGGAAGCACATTTACCCAGTGGGCCACAAAGAACATATACTGTCCCTGACCGTAGTAACAGCTCCACAGGTCCACACTGCCGTGCATTTTGGAAGACGCCGACAGGTTCAAGGACAGACCCACCTTCTCTTCTACATATTTGTGCAGGGCTGGTACTGCCTTTTTCGAAAAGAAATGACAGCTTGGGACTCTCCACCTCAGCGCAGCTCAAGCCATCAGTTCTCTGAATGGTGCAGAGTCCACCACTTGAAAAGGGAGGGACTGCAGTACCACCAACTTGGACAGGAGCACGGTCAGCTTCTGCGCCGTAGGATGGCTGGATGCATATTGCTGTCTCTTTGCAATCGTCTCGGTGAACGACCGCTGGAGCCATGAGTGGCGAGGAGCAGGAGCATCTGAACCAGTAGATGATGGGAAAGACAGACAGCTCCCTTCGGCAGAGGTGGTGGAGCCTTGACTGCCACTAGGTGCTGCTGCTGTTGCTGCGGCAGGATGGACCACCACCTCTGAGACACGTTTCTCCCCAGCCATTAGATGGTGATGCTGCATATGTTGATGCAGGGCCATGGTGCCAACATTAGGTCCCTAACCACACTTCACGTTCTTCCCACAGATTCTACATATAGCCATGTTCGCCTCCTCCAGTGTCTTGACAAACAACTGCCACACTGCCGAGCAGGTGATTTTACCACCAACGCTCCACACTGACTGACTGCTACCGCGGCTGCTTCTGAGCCCCTGTGCCACTACTTTCTGGGCTGGAAGAGAACTGTGAAGTGGGTGGTCTACCCTGTGGCCGTTTGGCTCCCGACCTCGCACTGCTGCCACCCTGCTGACTCCCGGCCACACTACCGACTTGATGGCTGCACCGCTGCCCTCTTCTCCAGACGATGATGATGAAGCCCTTGCTTCACCTTTCTCCCAAGTGTGATTGGCTACATCTACATCGATTAGTGTTTGCCCGTTACTGCTGTCTTCCTCAACGGTTTCGGTGTATAGAGCCTGACCACTCGCAACATAACCTCGCATGCCACTCTCCACATCACTATTTGCCCGCCTACTACAAGAAGCAGCGGATGTCTGCCCCACCTCTTTGCTGCCCAGTAGCTGGTCACTGTACTCAAATAGTTCGTCCTCACTGTATAGTAGCGCAAAACCCACCACACATAGTAGTTCTCTAGCTGAGGGACAGGTGAGCGCCCATGACCTGCTCCCGGGCCGTGAAAACTAAGGGTTGTCTCTGACGAACCCATTGACTCTTGGCTGGGGTTGTCAGATATCATCTGGGAGGAAGTAGATGACCTAGTCAACCATTCAATAACCGTTGGATTGGTGGTCGACACACGGCCGCTAGATGACACCTGTAGCTCTGGCCTCGCCGAGTGACCCCTGCTGTGATGACCCCTTACTGTGCTGTGACCTGAGCCTGCTCCAGGAACATTTGTTCATGGAAAGGGGCTGCCACCTCTGTGTCTGACATACTGTTTGATCAAAAATTTACAATAAAACATATTCTGTTTAATGTAGATGTGTGTATATGACAAATACACAAATTGTATTTCAAAGGTGTTTCACCTTAAAAAAAAATAATAATAATAATTCTTTGCCCAGAGAGTAATATCCCAAAAGACTAAAATAGCTGGATTAGAGATATATGTATGTGAGAATTACGCACACTGGGCGACATGTATGATCGGGATTTGCACCTGTTTTCAGGTGAAAACGGCACCTCACCGATCCGAATCCCCTGTCGGACGCAGGGATGCGATGTTAGGCGCAACCTTCGCCACTTTCAGATGCACCTTACATGAAGGGGCGTGCAATGGGCGCGGAGTGGGCGTTCTGGGGCGGGACGCACCACATTCGAATCCTCCGAGACATGCATGATCGCGGGTCGGCAAAGTGAGGCGCATTGCAGCGCTCGACAGCTCCGACAGGCAGACTTAGTTTAATGTGGTCTAAATGAGCCGGAGAAGGCGAAGTGAAGCTAGAACGTAATGGAATGGGGCAAAATGTGCTATAGGTCGACTGTTACAACAGTACAATAATAAAAATGAGTTGTCTATAAAATTATTTCATTAATAAAGATAAATATCAAAGTTGGCTAAAAACGATAAAATGTATTGAAAAAGTGGATCATTTAAAATTAGAGGAAAAATATATAAGATCGCAAATTAAATCAATCTCAGCTCTCAGCTCCATGAGGCATGGAGTATGATTCAAAAAATCGTTTTTATTAAGTGTAAAATATTATCTGAGAAAGAGCTAAAACCTTCTAAAAATATACATCAATCAAGTCCCTAACAACACGTTTGTTGCCGTCACCGGCGCAACATCAGGAATTGGGATATAGAAAATTGCCGGGAAATACAGTAATTCAAATTCTGTAAGCTTTTCTCATTGGTTGGCAGAAACCAGCCAATCAGAATAGGAGCGACAGTGACCTATTATAACCTATGGAGTAGTGTTGACCAATCAAATGCAAAGGCGGGACAGTTCAAAATACAGTAAAAAAGGCAGAAAAGAGCTGATTGGTTGAACTAGTGGGGGCTTGGCTATCCGGGCCAATCAGAGCGCGAGCTACTTTGTGCCATTGTAGTCTATGGAGAGATGGGGGCACTGAAATCTCAGCTCCGTGAAGCATGAAGTATTAGGAAATCATTTTTATTACGTGTAAAACATTCTCTGTAAAAGAGCTAAAACCTTCTAAAAACATACATCCATCAAATCACTACCAACGGGTTTGTCGCTGTCACCGGCGCTACATCAGGAATTGGGATATTGAAAATTGCCGGGAAATACAGTAAGGCAAAAACCAACCAATCAGAATAGGAGCGACAGTGACCCATTATAACCTATGGAGGAGTATTGACCAATCAAATGCAAAGGCAGGACAGTTCAAAATACGGTAAAAAAGGCAGAAAAGAGCTGATTGGTTGAGACCAGGCGGCAGATATGAATCCACCAATCATATGTAGTGCGTCTATTTTGAGTGTAGCAAGAAGGGCGTGATAGAAGGGTGCCCTAAAAGTTATTACTGTCTTTGGGAAATATTCTAGTACTGTGATTGGTTGGGGGGGAAGAGGAGCTCGTCCTGCTTAGCCAATCAGCGGGTGAGCTACTTATCTCATAGAGTTCTATGGGGAAAAGAAAGGCAGAGAGAGCTCTGTTTGTGTTTGGCTAATTTAAAAGATGCACGATTATTTGGGCCAATGGGATAGCGAGCGACGCTCTTATGGGTTTTCTAATGCAATCTATAATAAAACTGTACATGGCAGAAATCAAATGATAAGACTCACGAATTTGTACCGATCTCTATATAAAATGATCAATAATATGGGTGTAACGAAAATAAACAAATAAATATGAATTCCATAAATTCATTTTTATTTCTTTATTTTCGTTAGCCAATGATCAATAATATGGATGTAACGAAAATAAAGAAATAAAAATGAATTTATGGAATTCATATTTATTTGTTTATTTTCGTTACCCTCCATATTATTGTTCATTTTATATACAGATCGGTACAACTTGGTGAGTCTTATCATTTGATTTCTGCCATGTACAGTTTTATTATAGATTGCATTAGAAAACCCATAAGAGTGTCGCTCGCTCTCCCATTGGCCCAAATAATTGCGCCTCTTTTAACTTAGCCAATCACAAACAGAGCTCGCTCTGCATTTCTTTTCCCCATAGAACTCTATGAGATAAGTAGCTCACCCGCTGATTGGCTAAGCAGGACGAGCCCCTTTTCCCCCCAACCAATCACAGTACTAGAATATTTCCCATATACAGTAATAACTTTTAGGGCGTTCTTCTATCGCGCCCTTCTTACTACACTCAAAATAGACGCACTACATATGATTGGTGGATTCATATCTGCTGCCTGTTCTCCACCAATCAGCTCTTTTCTGCCTTTTTTACTGTATTTTGAACTGTCCCGCCTTTGCATTTGATTGGTCAATACTCTCCATAGGTTATAATGGTTCACTGTCGCTCCTATTCTGATTGGTTGGTTTCTGCCGACCAATAAGAAGCGCTTACAGAATTTGAATTACTGTATTTCCCGGCAATTTTCAATATCCCGATTCCTGATGTAGCGCCGGTGACGGCGACAAATGCGTTGTTAGGGATTTGATTGATGTATGTTTTTAGAAGGTTTGAGCTCTTTTACAGAGAATGTTTTACACATTAATAAAAACGATTTTTGAATCATACTCAATGCCCAGGGAGTTTGAGATTGATTTCTTTTGCGATCTTATATATTTTTCCTTTAATTTTAAATGATCCACTTTTTCAATACATTTAATCGTTTTTTAGACAACTTTGATTTTTCACTTTATTCATTCATTCATTTGAAAGACAACTCTTATTGCTATTCACTAACATGTTTAATGATTTTTCGCTGATTTCCAGCCTGTCTCGAATCGTAATACATGTTAGGCGCAGGGAACTTTTCACCGCATGTATGAGCGCACTTCGGGCGGCGAATATTAAGGTGAGGCGCATTCCTTCTGCGCCTAAGTTAGTCTAACCTTCAAAACTCGATTGTGGAAGTATCATGGCATTCTCAAAAATTTCTGAGGCCCACAGTAAATGAGTTGTTAATGCTCCTCAGGCTGGAAAAGGTGACAAACCACCCCTCAAGAATTGGGACTCCACATATCCTCAGTCAGACAAATTGTTTACAATGTGAGGACATTAAAAACCAATATTAGTAAATATAGGAATCCACAGCACACGATACTTGAATATGCTTCTGTGAGGGATCAGCGTCCAGAGCAGGTAGCAGGCTGGGCTTTCCACAGACAGAGACAGCAACACACTGGGTAAAGTTCAAGTCCAGGCTGTGCCTGGTTTTTATTTGTATGAAAAAGGGAAAATAAGCACGGCCCTTAACTTCAGGAAAAAAACACAAAAAAAAACCTGCTCGGCTGAGCACTAGCTATCACTAATACGGGACCTAACTATAAAAGGGACACACTCAGTGCCCCTGGGCAAAGCTGCAAACATACATTGCATGTGCTACTTACCAATATGGCTCCAGCAAACCCACCCAGCAGCCATGATAGGCCTCAGACCAGGCTTTATAAGGGCCTGAAAACCAGACAACCTTGGTAGCGTGGAGTGGCCACCCACTCGGCTCTTTGACCACTCCAAAAAAAGCCGACCCGGATAAAGGGGACTGGAACCGTTTTATACAAGTCAGTAATCACTGACAAAAAACCAATGTCGGCTTCCCCTTCACCGACCCCCAGGCCTCTGTTGACACGCAACTGGTCCATACATTGCCTAAGGCCGCATAGGAGAGCTTTCCCTTGGAGAAAATATACCTTCCCTCCACTCCCCATGTCACTGCTACATACCCTCCCCCCTCTGTTCGAAACCTGTGGGGTCGGACACTCTTACCACCAAGCAATGTGCCCTTGACAGCGCATCCGCGTTACCCTGCAGCTTTCCTGCCCTGTGTTCGACAGAGAAGCTAAAATTTTTCAGTGTCAGGAACCACTTGGTGACTCTTGCATTTCGTTCATTAGCTCGAGACACCAAGTTAACGGAGAATGGTCTGTGATTAGTCGAAAGTGACGTCCTAATAAATAATACTTAAGGGACTCAAGGGCCCATTTGATGGCCAAACACTCCCGCTCCAAAATTTGCTTAATTTCCTCTCTTGCGGGCGTAAGTTTCCTACTCAAATACGTGACTAGATGCTTACCTATCACCTCCTGGGAAGCACTGCACCCAGTCCCACATCAGACGGCATCTGTCTGTACGACAAATTCTTTCTTAAAGTTTGGGGTAATCAGGCTGGCTTTTTACAAAGAGCAAGTTTTTAAAAACCTGGAACGCCTCCGGGTTCAAGCCACCAGGGACCGACTTCTTTTTTCGTCAGGTCTTTTATGGTGGCTGCTATACTCAACGAAAAAAATTTTTTTGGGATGAATCCGCGATATTAACCCACAATACCCAGAAGGCCTTACTTGCCTTTTGGTTGTGGGTTGCGGCCAGCCCTGTATCGCCTCCACCTTATTAACTGGGGTTTATAATGCCCCTACCTATTATTTTATCCCAGGTATGGGCTTCTTCTAGACCCAAGGCGCACTTTTTAGGGTTAGCTGTTAACCATGCTTCTCTTAGGGAGTTAAGAACTGCCTGTACCTTAGGTAGTGGCTTGTCCCAGTCCTCGCTAAATTTATTAATGTCATCTAGGTATGCTGAGGCATAACGCGATGGGGCTTAAGGACAACATCCATAAACCCTTTTGGGAAAGGGTTTGGCGGGGCCCCAATGCAAACCAAACGGTAGGCAGACAAAATGAAAACAGTCCTTTCTGGCGTAGCGAAAGCCATCTTTTCCTTGGCTCTATCTGTCAGGGGGACCTGCCAGTAGCCCTTAGTAAGATCGAGCGTTGAGAAATATCGGCGTGACCAGTCTCTAAATTTAAAATTCGTCCACTCCGGAAATTGGGTATGTTTCAAATTTGGATCCCTCATTCAGCTACCCGAAAATCATTACAGAAGCGTAATGAGCCATCGGTTTTGGGATGAGTACTTTTGGGAAACTCGACCACTCGCTTCTGGACTCCTCAATCACACCGAGGTCCAGCATCTTCTTAACCTCCTCAGAGATTGCTCGCCTACGAGCTTCTGGTACCCGATAAGGTTTCAAGTTGACCTTTACTCCTGGCTCAGTGACAATGTCATGTTATATGACATTAGTACGTCCTGGTAGTTCTGAGAACACATCAGTATTCCTTTGTATGAACTCCAGGGTCTCCTGTTTCTGGGGATTTTGACGGGACTCTGACACACATACCTCTGGGACTCGCTATGGGGTGTGGCTACAGCATCAGGGTCTCCCTGTCTTTTCCATGGCTTAATTAAATTCACGTGGTATATCTGTTCTGGCTTGCGTCTACCAGGCTGGTATACTTTATAATTAATATCTCCTACTTTTTCAAGGATTTAATAAGGTCTTTGCCATTTAGCCAGGAACTTACTTTCTACAGTAGGAACCAACACGAACACCCGATCCCCCGGGTTGAAGATCCTTACTTTGGCCGACCTATTATACCCCCGGCTTTGAGCTTCCTGAGCCTGCTGTAGATGTTCCCTGACTATGGACATAACTGCTGAAATCCTGTCTTGGCATTTGGAGAGATGTTTTTCTATTACGCTCCTGTGGGGTGTAGACTTTGCTCCCAGGTTTCTTTGACAATGTCAAGAAGACCCCGGGGATGCCGCCCATAAACTAACTCAAAGGGAGAAAACCCCGTGGATGACTGAGGAACCTCTCGGACCGAGAACATTAGATAAGGCAATAGACAGTCCCAGTCCTTACCATCCTTACTGACCACCCTCTTTAACATACTCTTCAGGGTTTTATTAAATCTTTCCACCAGACCGTCAGTTTGAGATGGTATAAACGACGTGCGCAAATGCTTAATACTAAGGATCTTGCATAACCCCTTGGGACCTTTCCACATAAAAGGGGGTTTCCCTTTATCAGTAAGGACCTTCCTTTGGAATGCTGGTACGGGAAAACATATGGAAACAACTCTTTTGGGCAATAATTTTTGAGGGGGGTATTCCTCAAAGGTATGGCCTCAGGTAACGTGGTGGCGTATTTCCATCACCACCAATATATATTGTGGCCTCGGGCAGATTCACTAACGGGCCAACGAGGTCCATTGCGATCCTTTCAAATGGTACCTCTATTATAGGTAATGGCACCAGGGAACCTCTGTAATGGGGCATGGGAGCTGTTAGTTGGCACTCCGGGCAGGACTCACAGTACCAATTCACGTCCCCATGTACCCCATGCCAGAAAAATCTTTGAAGGATCCGCTCCTTGGTCTTTTCGCTGACCAGATGACCCCCTAGTGCATGCTTGTGGGCAAGGTCCATGACCATCCTCCGAAAAGACTGTGGCACTACCCCGTTGTTCCACGACCTCCCATGGGCTTTGTCCACCTGATACAATAGAAACCTGATGAACTGCCATGTGAGGAAAAAACAGTATTCGCCCCTGGATATTGAGGTTCCCCATTTATGACCTTTATATTCTCCCTAGCTTTTACTAGTGTGGGATATCTAAGCTGAGCTGTCCCAAAATTATCACGTGAGACCTCCAGGTCAGGCATAGCAGCCACCTCTTCCTGTTCCTCAGTCATCTGCCAAAACTGCTAGGGGAAAATTCTCACCATTTTCTAGGGTCACCCCTACTTGCTGAGCTGTGGTGTCAGGGTCAAACGGTTCTGGACCAATCGCAGGGCATGCATTACCATCATTACAATTGTTCACCTTGCATGGAACCTTTGTATGCCATAAGTCCCAAAACAGGGGGAAATCTCTCCCCAAGATCACCGTATGCATAAGGGACCTCACCACCCCCACTTCATGAGAGGCAAGTCCACATGAAGTCTCTAGCTTACAAGGGTGTGGGTACTCCTTGGTGTCCCCATGGATGCACAGGACCCTAAAACCCGTCCGTGACTGATGTTTGGGTCTATTAGGCTGGCATGCACCAGGGTAACCAAGGGTTGCAGAGTCAGTAGAGCCTCTACAGGATAGTAATTTTTCTTTAATCTGACATATTTTGAAAAGTCAGTCTCTAAGACAGTCTCTGCGAGCAAACTGGCCTGCGAACAGAGACCTCCGCCTAGCCGATCGATTCCATTGGCTCTACTGAGAGCGGACGTTAGCAGCAATATGTCCAGGTCGACGACCCCCCGCCCAACTAAGACGTGGCCGTGGTCTGCTTGAGCCTCGGCCCTTGACGGGCCAGTCCATCTGGAGATTTTCCTTCCTCCACCCGTTCCCCCTTGGGCACCTCCCTTTTGGGGCATTTTTCACCCCTCTGATATGGGACAGTCTTACCAGACCCTCCGGTTGACTTCTAGTCCCGGGGTTGGGGCGTCCAGGAGGCCCGGGTTGTAGTAAGTCCTCTGTGGCTTTATACCTCTCAACGAGGTTAACGAGCTGCTCCATGTCTTTGGGGGCACCTTGCCCAACCCAGCGCTGGATCTCCGGGGAGGGAGCGATAAACTTGTCCACGACCAATTCTCCACTTATCTGCGCAGGTGTAACTCCTCAGCTGCAACCACTTCTTCAACCAGGTGAATCAGGTCGTACATTGTGGCGGGCTGGTAAGTGGTCAGAGAAGTCCAGTTATGTACCCGCCGGCCCCGCATTTTTGGTGTTCACACCCAGGGGCGCCAGGATCTCACCCTTTAATTTAACATAGTCCTGGGCCTCCGGCTCGCCGAGGTCAAAATACGCCTTCTGGGGCTCTCCGGTTAGAAAAGGTGCCACAACTTCAGCCCACTGGGACACTGGCAACTTCTCCCGCTCGGCCACTCTCCCGAAGACCCTAAGATAGTCCTCAACATCATCCGTAAGTGTCATTTTCTGCATCGATGACTGCACCGCGACACGTGCGGCGGGAAGCGAGCTTGGCGTCCTCTGCACACTTTGCGCCATCGCCAGGGCTTGCTTTTTGGACTGCTTGTTGATGTGCTGCTGCTCCGGGAGGGCCGAGACGGTTACCTCTATCAGCAGGGCTTTGGTTTCTGCATGAGCCCGCATGGCTTCTCATGCACCTTTGCTGGTTTGCGGTCATCAGCTGGAGGCTACTGTTCGCTTGTATCAGCTGCTTCAGAAGCTCATCCATCTTGGCGGTCTCTGGGCTGCTGCGCAGCTGCCGCTTTTATCCAGGACATAAGGTTTAGCACGATCAGCACTTTTTTCACGGTTGTCGCCCTTTAGCAACGGGATTTCAGTTGCTGCGGAAACTGTGTGTTGTGTCTCTTTAAGTCTTTTTTGCCCGCATCCAAGACCATATATGAGGGGTCAGCGTCCAGAGCAGGTAGCAGGCTGGGCTTTTCCACAGACAGAAACAGCAACACACTGGGTAAAGTTCAAGTCCAGGCTGTGCCTGGGTTTATTTGTATGATAAATGAAAATAAGCACGGCCTTAACTTCAGGCAAAAACACAAAACAAAACCTGCTCGGCTGAGCACTAGCTATACACTAATACGGACCTAACTATACCAGGGACACACTCAGTGACCCTGGGCAACGAGGCAAACATACATCGCATGTGCTACTTACAATATGGCTCCAGCAAACCACCAGCAGCCATGATAGGCCTGCAGATTCAGGCTTTATAGGCCTGACTCCAGACTCACCTGGTGCGTGGGAGTGGCCACCCACCTGGCTCTTTGACCACTCCAGAAAAGCCGACCCGGATAAAGCGGACTGGAACCGCTTATACTACATGTCAGTAATCACTGGCAAACACAAATGTTGGCTTCCCTTCACCGAGCCCAGGCCTCTCGGTGACACGCACTGGTCCATACATTGCCTAAAGCCGCATAGGAGAGCATTCTCGGGGAAATATACCTTCCCTCCACTACTCCCCCTGTCACTGTCTCACACTTCAAAAAGTGTATTTATATAAAAAAAGGTGTCATATACAAATAAAGTGTTATTTACATATTACAGTGTCATTACATGTGAAACTATACATTGTATAACATTCCATACAGAGTAAATTGTAAAGTGTAGTAATGTGGTATGTGATTCTTCTGAGGTTTTGGTTGACCGGACAACCTTAGGGGCCGTTTACATGGCACAGGACTGACCGGTATTTGTACTTTCGTGCCGTGCACACAGTCGACGGGGGAAAGCTTTTTTACGCGGTTAGCAGAGAAAAGCCCTCCCCCTTCACATAGACATAGTCATCTTCTCTTAGAAAACCGGTCAGAAGAATGAACATGCTCTATGTTTTTCGTGAGGACCGCTGCACAGATTTTCCATTAAGGTCCGTGTAAAAGTTTGCAAAAAGAAAAAGGATTGCCAGCAACTCCGATATATCCAATGAACTTGTATTTGCATTTATTGACATGAAAAACGTGGAGACAAACCACCAGGCATGGCGACAATGAAATGCTGACGCATTTCGAGTCTCTCCGGACACTTAATCGTAGTACACCAATATGCACAAAGAGCTTACATTTAAACAAATAATGACTAACGGCTACCAGACTCACCTGTGTCTCGGCGCGCATCCGATGTGCCCAGCAGTACCACACTGCTGGGCACATCAACTTCCGACTGCACGTGGAAGCGGCCTGCAGCAGAGCACCGCCCTAAAAAGGGGCGAGAATCCCTACTGCCGAATATGCCTCTCAATTTGCACTGCCGCGCCCCCCAGAGAGGCCTCAATCGTGAGAGGCACAGCGGCGCACTACAGAGGAAGCCGACTCACAGGAGACCAGACAAGATACATATTAAAAATGTAAGAATACATAAAAAATTATATAAACAGAACATATACATCACTGTAATTGAAAAAAGAGAGAAAGAAGAGGACTAATTATTATGAAACTATAAAAAGTTGGTAAATAATCAATAATGAAAAAGCACCTCATTACGCATATTGAGGCCAAGAGGGACAATGGTATTAAGCGTAAGCATCCAATATGCTTCGCGATCCCTTAATTTTTTATCTAAATCCCTCCCCCCCACCCCTCGTTTTTTCATAAAAACTCTCTCTATGGCAAAAGCTTGGAAAGAATGGACATTAGAGTTATGATACTCAATAAAATGACGAGATGCTCCTGAGATGCTGCGTCCTGCAGGATTTTTAATACCATTTAGGTGTTCTAAAATTCGAACCTTAAATTTTCGAGAGGTGCATTCGACATAATTCAAATTGCACAAACTACATTTAATAACCTAAACCACCATTTCAGTGTTGCCATTAAAGTAGTGATTAATGCGGAAATTTCGAATGCAATTAGAGAATTGTTGTGTGGGGACTACAAAATAACATGTTCTGCAGGGGTGAGTTCCACACCTGTAAAATCCCTTATTTTGTAGCCACATGGGTTTGACAGGGTTTGAAACCATATTGGGAGAAATAATATTCCCAATAGTGGTAGAATTCCTAGATACAACTTAGCAGCCATCCTGTAAAATTTCAGCAAGAGCAGAATCCTGTTTTAAAATAGGTAAATGTTTTAGAATAATATTTTTTATTTGATTAAACTATGTATTATATTCCAAAACAACAGTAGGAATGTTATGTTTATTTTTTGTCTTCTTTTGTGATGACAACAATTTGGAACGTGGAAAACGTTCAACCCTATTAAGAGCTCGCGCAAGAGCCCAATTAGGGTAAAAGTTTGTCAGCCGGTTTGCAGACGGTTTTCAAAACCAAAAACCGGCTGAAAAACAGTGCCGTGGGGACAAGGCCTTAGTCATAGATAACCAGTTAGGGAAGAATAGGTATGGAAAGAAATTGTTGCAAAGGCATGTAATGAACAAATGAACACATATATATATGCCAGAATATATATGTGTGTTCATTTGTTCATTACATGCTTTTGCAACAATTTCTTTCCACACCCATTCTTCCCTTGCTGGTTATCTTTGTGATTATCTATGAGTAAGGTTGTTCAATCTACCAAACCGTCAGAAGAATCACATACCACATTACCACACTTTATAATTTACTCTGTATGGAATGTTATGTAATGTATAGTTTCACATGTAATGACACATGTAATATGTAAATAACTCTTTATTTGTATTTGACACCTTTTGTGATATAAATGCAGTCTTTGAAGCATATTCTAGTATCGAGTGCTGTGGATTCCTATATTTACTGATCAGTTGGGTTGCAATAACCTTTCCACTAGCACCCTTTCATAACCGTGTGCTGTTCATTTATAAATATTGTGGCGGACCGGCTACATATAGTTGCCTGTTTCTGCCACTAGGTGGAGATATCACCAAGTGCTGGTAGTATGCGACATGCACCTAGAATTATGTGCCTTGGGTGAATAGGAGTCGGTCATATTGTATTGTCAGCCACACTAAGTGGATTGGCAAAAAAGGATGGATAGTCCTAAGCTTGGCCTTTTTCAGCCCATTCTTGGGGGTAGGCTCTTATTGGGAGTCAGACAAAATGTGTCGGGTGGGTTGTATACCTCCCACTGTTCCCACGTACCCATGTATCCCGTGTCCAGAACATGTTTTTGGCATCGGCCTTGGGGACATGGCCTACAAATAGCCTGTGCTACCAGGTATTCTGGGGGGCGTGGTCTTCCTGCATGAGAGTTTGAGCAGTGGCAGAGCTGGAAGAGAGGCTCTGGGCCCCCGGAGGCTGGATGAAGCCTTGAACCACAGAGTGGGTAATGTATTTTGATGGTGACTCGTCGAATAGGCCGAGGCCCCCACTGGTTAGAGAGGATCTCTACATTTGTATAGTTAGTGGCCAGACGGCTGTCGGATTTGTTTTGTTTGCAGGTATATGTCTACTGTGCGCTGAATACAACTGGCTAGAGTCAGTTCAACTTAGAGCCTGTGTCTGGGTTGCCATTATCCGTTTACCAAAGACGGCGATCTGAGAGCTAATTACCCCCAGGACGTTCCAGGAGGGCGTCTAGACGAGAGTGGATCGTCACATATGGTGGAGGTATGCTATGGGCATAATTGGCACTAACGGTTGTGTGCACAAAGCAGGTGCACACGAAAAGAAATGCTGTTTGACTAGGACCTGTCGGATACTAGTCTAGATGTAAGACAGGATCTGTCGCGAAGAGACGGCCTCAGTGAGCAGGTACGGTCTCTAGGAGAGACAGGGGGAGCGCACCCCTGTCAAAGAGGACTGTCATTGCCTGCTGAAAAGTTTTTGCGTCTATGGAGGAACTTTTGACAGTTGGTGCGCTCGTCATGACCACAAGCCAGCGTGTACAAACAGACGGTTACCAAACCTAGCCGTGTCCTGAATGCCCAGAAGGGGACACTGGTTGGAGGTTCCATTGCCAGGGCATGTGACCAGCCTGACCTCTGTTTGGGGAAGTTATTGCAGGGCGGGAGAGAGCTTCGTTACCAAAGGAGATCCTGTTGCCATATAGAGTTCCTGGTGTATCTACCCGTGTGAGCCAAGTCCCTGGAAGACCAGACGGCAAAAGGTACAGGGATTCCCGGTCGTTTACCAAGGGCAACAAACTCGACAGAATGGAAAAACCCCCAGAGTCCACAGGCAGGAGCGACAGCGTCATCTCACCACGGACTGTATTGGTTGACAGGTGGATGGGTCTCCCACTTGTGGGTCGACTATGGATTGTCACCAGGATGTCTCTAAGGTGCAAACGGGACATCGTACCCAGTGTGAGGACCCGACAGACTCCAGTAAGACTGTTCAATGTGTTTTGAGACCTGCTGTGGGACCGTCAATTCACTATGCTTGAAGGTTGTGGAGACCTTAGACAGTCGGGGTGTGTCTAATCGGCTCAGAGGAACTTCCACATTTGGGCACTTAGTGGGGATTGCAAAGGTATCAAGCAAAGGAAGGTGACTTTTCCTGGGAAGTGCCACCTAGGGAAATGTTGGCTGTGCCACTGCCTGAGAGAGATGTCGCCTGACGTTGATGTCTCAGAAAGTCATCCTGAGAAGGGGTTTTGAATAAGGACTGATGCAGTTATTATTGGACTGGAACAGTCTGATGGACTCTTTGTTCAGGTTATATGCACAATATTTGCCTTTCTTAATAATGTGAAAAAAGTAGCTGGAAGGCATATGCATCGGTTCCCACTTACCTGAGAAGGGGCGAGGGGAGCTGGGTGTCACACTGTCTCTACAGTTGACTGCTAGGTGTGAACTCTAGCTACTTGCCGTAGTGGAGAGCAGCACAGGTCTGGCCCCTGGAGGTCATTGTCTGTCAGGCTGGGTGATGCAGTTGAGAAGCAGAGTGGGAGCTAAGCACATGAAAGATAATGCCAGCCCCAGATTATTAGAGCAGGCGGCAGCTCTATGTGTATTTGTGTCACTAGAGGTCTGGATTAACCAGTGCATTTGCAGTGGATGGCATCCTAGTTGAGTGGTAACAATTCTGGAGAAATGTTACCGTATTACAGTTCCCCTCCATGTGGGAAATCTGTATTGTGGTCAGACCCCTCGAGCAACAAGGTGTCTCTGCATCTCCTGTTGTGGGAAACGGGGAATATGAAGTGCAGCATCTAACAGTGGGGTGTGATGATGCTTGCGCCGTTTGGACCAGTTCTTAAAGGTCGCTCTCCACCAGTAACCCCAGCAAACAATGTGTAACAGTGGTAGTAGCCTTCGCAGTTAGCAGGTAATGTCATGGCCCAGGGTAAGGATTGCCTCAGTTCTGTTGCGAGCTGAGTTGTTCCCTGTGAGGAGACTCTCAGATGTTTCGAATGTTGCAAGCCATGGCAAGGGAACTGAAGAATCCTGGGAATGATTCCTACTCCATACAATGTTGTGAGGAGAATCCAACTTAATGAGGGTGTGTCCGTAGTGAGGGTTAGCCAGCAGTTATGTTCTCTCTTGTTTGTCCAGATGAGATTTTTGCCTGCTGTTAATGGGACTCTGCATGTGTGTTGCCCGATAGAGGAATATAGCTTCCCAGGCGGTTGAGTGCTCTTTTCCGTTGTATGAGGGCTCTGCTACCATGCATGAAGAGATTTGAGTGTGATGAATGTGCTGGTTTATTTACCAAAGGGAAAAAAATACTCTGTGAAGGAGTCTCAGTTTGCAGGGTCGGAGTGGATGCTGTAGCGAGTCAGTGCTAACAGAGTACTGATGATCGTTGACTGTTTCAATAGAGAGTAGATTATCGTTTCTGAAAAATAAATGTTGTGTCCAAGGCAGATTTCGTTGTTATGATGTGAATCAGTCACCTGAGCCAGTGTTCTGTGATGGAGATCAGAGTGTGACACTATAGAGGGTGGAAGAGAAAAAGTCATGCTGTGACTTGTTGTAACCCCTCGTGAGAAAAATTCTCACACTGTGTCTGCCTATATTTCCCCAGTGAGCCTCTTACTGCAGGCGTCTCAAAGACTGAGTGACAGAGAGAGTGTGGCTGCTAGACACCGCTGAGTGGGTGTATGCTCAAACCCAGGGGCGTAAGTACCGGGGTTCAGCAGAGGGGTAGCAGTGATACTGGGGACCTCACTGCGCTTAGGTGGGGCCAGGGGCAGGCTGTATGCATTCCGCTACCTGGTAATGCGCTCTCTGGGGCCCGCCGAGCAGTGAACTTAACAGTTCACTTGCACGGCGGCAAGGCGCTGGGGAGCTGCGGGCGCCCCGCCATACTCCCCTCATGTAACGCCCGGGCCCCTCCCGGCCCAGAGCGTCCCAGAGCAGCGCCTGCTCGGTAGTAGTCAGGACGGAGCGCCGGATTCGACGGCTACCGCATCTGTTACTTCCCCCTGCCGGCCCTCTGTGGTTTTTCACTCGCGTGGGCGCGCGCGGTGACGTCAACACTACACCGACAGCCGCCCGCGCTGAGTCGGCAGAGGCCCTGATCTGGGTGAGCAGCATGAGCGGACCAACACAACCTGCTGCGAGCGGCGCATCTGGGGGATGCGTGACCAGGTGCGTGTAAGTTGTTTCTTATCTGTTACTTTGTTTTACCACATCATGCCTGCACCTATAGCGCCCCCCCATCATATGCCTGCATATAAGCACCCTTGATGCCTGCATTATAGCCCCCATTTGCCTGCTACAAGCCCCTCCATATGCCTGCTTAGCCACTCATATGCCCTGCCTATACCCCCATTATGCCTAACCTATACCCCCCCATATAGCCGCCTATAGCCCACAGATGCCTGCCTTATAGCCCCCTAATTTTTGCCTTGCCTTATAGCCCCCCCCATATGCACGTGCACTATAGCCCCTCATATGCTGCATATAGCCCCCCATAGTGCACCTGCCTTTAGCCCCCCATTGGCCGCCCTATAGACCCACATATGACCTGCCTATAGCACACAGATGCCCTGCCTGCCTATACAGCCCCCTATATGCATGCCTGCCTCATACCAGCCCCCACTATATGGCTGACATGAATATTTACAGCCCTCTATATGCCTGCCTCGCACTTTATATAGGCTCCACCTATATGCTGTCCCTGCCTATAAATAGCCCCCTATTATGCTCCTGCCAGCCTATACAGCCCCTATCTGCCTGACTGCCGTGCCACTATACAGCCCGCCTCTATTGCTTGCACTGCCTATTCTGCCCCTATATGCCTGCACCTTCTTGCCTTTCAGCCCTACCTATATGCTGTCATGCCTAGACAGCCCCTTATATGCCTGGCTGCCTATACAGCCCCCGTATGCACTGCTGTTCAGCCCCTCCTATATGCCTGCTCTACACTCTTATTAATGTCTGCCCGTCATATACACCCCACGAAGCCTGCTGTATACCCCCACAAGCCTGCCGTGTCTCTTCTTATATGGGGCACCTCCTTTAGCTACTAAACCCTACCTATATGGACCCTATAGCCCACTCTGAACCCATGTCTAACTGTATGGCTACTATAGCATTACTAAACCCTGCCTGCCTATATGGCACTCTATTGGCTACATTTAGTCCTTGCCTATTTGGGGCCCCATATATCCTATCTAAGCCATGCCTAGACCTCTAAATGTGTGGTGATGCCCTCAGTCTAGGTTTCTTCGAAGATACTGTGTGTGATAAATCTGCAGGGGACACTGTGGTCGGGAGATGTCTCAAGATGCAGAACAAAAGAGAAAGTCAACGACTGGTCAGATAAAACGTCACCTGTGTAGAGTCACAAGATGTAAAACGCGCATTGTAATCATTATATGTATGCACGGCTGTGTTACACTGCTGTCTACACTATTAATGGTCAATGTATGGCTGGTTATTTACAGTCAGCTGAGCCTGTGTACACTGCTGTCATACACATATATGGTCACTGTATGGAGGTTAATTTACTGTCTGCAGAGCCTGCTGTTACATTAGGTGTTACTACATGATTGGTCACTGTATGGGGCTAATAAACAGTTGCAGGAGCCTGTGTACCACTGGTGTCTGTACACTCTATGGTTCACTGTCACCTATGGTGGTTATTATACAGTCCTGCAGAAGCATGGCGTACACTTTCTAGGTTATTGTTTTATTTTTAAATAAATATACCACTTTATGGGCATCACTATTATTTATATATATTATTATTTATTATTATTTATTATCTATTAGACGAGGATTGGTCTTTGTGTACTGATCAGTATTAGTGTAGGGTTTTATTCAGAGTCACTAAGTGGTGGTACATTGGTGGTGGTTCCTAAGGGTGGTATAATCAGGTCCTTATGTATAGGCGTTTATAGTGGTATGTTGGTTTTGGTATAGTGGATTTGATTGGTAGCTGTATGATGGTGATTATGTTTGGGAGGTATTTGACCTTGTATGGATCTACATTATCTAACAGCATGTCCTGGTACATGGCGTGGTCAGGGAAGTTGGGGGGGGGCATCCATAAGTTTGCTAATGGGGCCCTGGCTTCTCCTAGTTACGACCCCAGCTCAACCCCTAGTGAAGGGGAGGGGGGGTGTTTAAATCCCCAGAGGGGAAAGAGGAACAGGGGGTCTGAGGCAAAGGAAAAAATTTTTCCCCGGGAAGGTATGGAGAAGAAGAAAAGATGAGTTTTTCCCTGTACTGTGGGGGACTTATATGTGGGTGTTTTGTCCACCCAGATGTTGCTTGCCATATGGTGGTGAAAAGGTGACTGAAATTCCTAATGTGAAACAGCCGTTTGGTCGAGTTGGGACCCAGAAGTGGTTTCTGGCTGCCCTTGATGGTGAGCAAGATACAGGAGTGCCCAGATAAAAAATGAGATTTCCCCTCTTAGAGATGGTTGGGGGTGGGAAAGGAAAATCTCCACACATTGCGGAAAAGGGTTGCTGCAAAAACGGGCAGGAAAAACGGTCCGGGGAAGTTTTCTGAGTTTGGGGAGGTCCTGATGCAGAGAAAGACACATTTTTGGGGGCCCCTGTGTGAAATTTAAAAACCCCTCCTAAAAGTGGTCACCACAAGTAAAATACCTTTGGGGCAGGTGTGAAGCCCTTTGTGAGTCCCCAGCGACCCCTGTGTCATGCAAGGATATTGCAGGGAAAAAACAAAAACAGGCCCTGTAGAGGGGTCTTTCCCCGGTGCTGTAAGTCATGTGTATGGAGGGGCGAGCGAGTCCTCAGACATTAGAAAACTCACCTGGTAAGGGGCTGGATTGAAGAAGAGGTCTCCTAGTGTAGGGATTGTCGACAATAACCCCCGGGGAGCATTGACCCCGCAGGTTATGGGTGGACGAGGGAAATGGTGCCATAGGTTTTCCCATGCAGTGGTAGTATCATCACTGAGGGGGGGGCCTGAGTAGATAGATGTCAGCTAGTGCCAAGAGGGGGAGCTTTATGGGTCCAGAGAAATGGGGAAAATGTCTTTCCCCCACAGCTTTGTATCCCTAGTATGGTTGCTGGGACAAACCAGGGGCCTTTTTGCTTATGGAGACCCAAGATAATGAAAACTCTGCCCAGTGGGGACAAAAGCAAGATGCCCGGGTTGGTAGGCAATCTCAAGGGGCTGATGCGTGGTAATGGGGTTGTCATTTGTAAAACCCGTGAAAGTGGCATGCGGGCTGTGGGTGATGACCCCTTTGTAGTAGAGCATGCAGGGGTTGTAACATTAGAAATAATTTGCATGGGGCGGGCCCTTTTTCCCCCAAGGTGTTTTGGGGGTGCATGGTATGGGGCCCCAACAACTGAGTTTTTGGGGGACCATTTTGTCTCTGCCCCTGGGGTTTGTAGGGGAAAAGACGTTGCCCCAAATGGGCTTTGCCCCCCGGGGGACCCGGGGCAAGGGGAAACCCCCTACGGGCTTTATCAGGGGGGGGGGTTTTTTGGGGCGGACGGGGGGTTTACATTTTGTCCTGTTTCTGCCCCTTTTGGTGGAAAAATAAAACCAGAGTGGTAAATGGCGATTTGCCCCCCAAAGGATATGGGGCCCTTGGGGGGAATAGGACCCGGTCATAGTTTTGGGTCTTGCCCACACAAAGTGGTTGGCAAAGTGGGATTTTTGCTTGGGCTTTTCAGCCATTCTTGGGGGGTGGCTCTTTTTGGGAAAGTAAAAAATGTTTTGGGGTTGGGTGCCCTACCCCCCCATTTTCCCACTTTACCCATGTTCCCGTTTTTTTCCAGCACGGGTTTTGGCTTGGCCTTGGGGCCTACAAAACCCCTGTGTTTCCAGGAATTTCGGGGGGGGAAAATGGTCTGTTGCCTGAGAGTGGGGCCCAAGTGGCAGAGCTGGAGAGGGCTCGGGGCCCCCCGGAGGCTTGGAAAAAAACCCTGCCCCCAGCGGGGGAAAAAATGTTGAGGGTCCCTGGGGCGATAGGCCGGGGGGCCATTTTTTAGAGGGGGATCTTTTTACTTTTTTATGTTAGTGGCCAGAAACCCCGAGGGATTTTATTTGTTTTTGGTTTGGGGTTTTATTCTATGTACCTGAAAAAAAACCTGGTTTGGGGGCCAAAAATTCAATTTAAAAGCCTGTTTTGGGGGTCCCAAATTACCCCCGTTTACCAAAGACGGCGTTTCCAGAGCAAATTTTTCCCCCAAAGGAAAGGGGTCCAAAAGGGGCGTCAAGACGAAAAGTGGATCGTCCAAAAATATAAAAAACCAATATTATACTTCCAAGAGTGGTCAACCAACATAGATCACAACAAGAGCAAACTATGTAGTGGGTTGCAAAAGTTTTTCTACAAGGGTGCATTGTAGCACAGGTAAAGAAGATATCCTAGTAGGAGTAACATGTATTTTGTGCGAACAACACAAGTAACAAGAATTTATGAAGTGTAAAGAAAATGATATGTGTAGAGGAAAGCAAACACTGGACAACACTCAGAACAAACCATCTTTACCATGAAGCATGGTGTGGAGTGCATCATGATGGGTAGATGCTTTGCTTCCAAAAAAGAAGGAAACTGGGCAGATTGATGGGGAAAATGGATAAGCTAAATACGAGCAACCCTTTCTGCAAAAAAACTTGAAACAGCGAAGGTTCATTTTTCCAGTGGAAAAAAACCCTAAAACATGCATTCAAATACAATGGAAAGTTTAACCAAAACATATTTTTGTCTTTAAGGGGCCCCGTCACAGTTCAGACCTAAATCCCATTGAGAATCTGTAGCAGGACTTTAAAAATTTCCATTCACAAATGTTTTTTTTCCCTTTGAAAGCTGAGGTACAGCATTGTACAATGGGAAAAGGGAAAACTTTCCCCGCCCTGATTGCAAAAACTGGGGAACAACCTGAACAGACGCAGCTTCATTGTAGTCAAAGGGGGCCAAAAAAATTGACTCAGGGGTGAATAGATCACACATCACACAACAGCATGTAATAAAAAAAATGGAATAATAAGTGATCAAAAGTCATATAAATGCCAAAGTGGTATCAAAAAAAGCATCTGCACAGCTTCATATACAGAAAAAATTAAGTTATAGAACATGGAGTATAAATATTTCTTTACGTAATAATAACACATTTTAAAGTGCTAAAACTTTTGTGTGTGGTATAACTATGTGTCTTACCCACACACATTTATGAACTTTGAAAATGGCAATTTTTTTTCCAAGTTTTCACAACATTTTTATATTTTTCACAAATAAGCAAGGATTTAAAAGACCAAAATGTATTACTACATTTGCTGATTCACATGTATAGGTAAAAGCATCAAAAACGTATTCTCACATAAAGTGCACTGATGAGGGGTGGAGAAAATACCCCGAAACAGCTGTCTGTAGCTGAACTTAACTGGTTTGGCTTAAATCCTTTTCACATTGCAAGGTTCTTGTGAGCTACTTGTGAATTGAGTATAACTACATCAAATACATTGCACTTTGGAGCTCTTCAGCTATTTTCCAAGAAGCCTTTACTTTATACAAAACAGTCAGTAATGTCTGAAAGGCACAGAAATCCTCACACCACCGTCTTAGTGCCTCTCCCCAAGGAGAGATATTCTCCCCTCTAAGCCACTCTCACATTTAACCCAGCCAACCAGTAAGTACTGCTCTGCACTGATGAGGGGCAATACCCTGAAACAGCTGTCTGTAGATGAACTTAACTGGTTTCGCTTAAAGGGGTTGTCTCATCTCAAAGTTTCATAGGATGCATGAATGAAATAATGCTGCTTTGCTCTTGTCACAAATAACCCAAGGTGAACTCTATATCACTAAAGAGTCCATGATCAGGGAGACACTGAACAACAATAGTGTGATTGGCAGGATTGCAAGGAGAAAGCCAAAGGTTTCAAATAAGACCAGTGCTGCTCATCTGCAGTTTGCTAAAGTTCACCTGGACAAGCCAGAAGGCTACTGAAACATTGTTTTGTTGACAAATGAGACAGGGAAACAGTGTTTTGATGAAACTGAGAAGTGTTCTATTTGGAGACTGGAAAACCCTGTATCCTGCATAAAAACTTTATACCATCTGTGGAATATGGTGGTGGTAGCATCATGGCTTGAACCTATTTTTCTGTATCTGGAACAGCATTGGAACAATAAATTCTAAATTATACAAACCCATTTTAAAGAAAAACGTCAGGACTAGTGATGAGCGATTACGTTGACTATCGTCATCGGGTCGTTAGTCGATATCGGCAATTATCAACACGGTTTCCGATAGTAGATAATAGATTATCGCCGATGACCATTAAAGTCTATGGGAGAGGAAAAACACCTTCATTCTTACACCCAAACAGGGCTAGAGAAGCTGGAATTAACATTCACAACAGTAAAATGGATACGTGCTACATCTTAGGCAACACACTTAGGTTATAAAGCCACAGAAAAAAAGTCACAGAAACCCTTCACATCCCTGTCTTGTACCACAGCATGACCCTTAAAAAACCCGCATGACCCACAAATTAAAAAGTGTTAGAAAGCAGTATTATTTGGAACCATCATTTTACTTGAACTGGACATTTGACTATCCCTGTCCTGGAACGCAGCATGACCCCTTAAAAACCTGACCCACAGATTAAAAGTGCCGGAAAAAAGGAGTCTTTCAACCACCATTTTAGGGTTTAACTGGACATTGACTATACCTGTCCTGGGTAACCTACATCTGGTCAAGTCTTCCTGTACCCCCCTTGTACAATTCAGAGGAATATTTGTATCAGCTTTTTGTGCATGCCAGTTTTTTTAGTAGTTTAATTCTAGAAAACACATTTTTAAAATAGGATGGAATCCCACCACATCTTTGTTTCTCTTTTTTAAAGTATTAAATGGGTTGTCTCACTAAAGGGGGTTGCTAGCTCTGTTAAAGTTCTTGCAAAAACAAGTCATTTTGCAATATGGTCCATTAACAGTGTTCCTACCTATTCCTGGTTTTTGACAGCACCATCACCCTTGAACCACTTTTGACAATTGTGAAAAACAAATGTCTGTTAGAAACCACATTTTTTTTTTTAATAGGACCCGGGAGTATAGGTGGCATTTCACAGCAAAATGCCCCCAAAAATTCCAAACATGACCCTTGAGCACTTTTGACAATTGGGGAAGAACAAATGTCTGTTAGAAAAAAAAGA